>JABUQX010065088.1:0-52354 GCA_015478945.1 Trachelipus rathkii
AAGAGGAATTATAATATGCTTAATATGTACACACTATAATAGGAAGGTGATCACAAAATTCTGGAGTACAATACATCACTCAAGATAATCTCCCTACTTTTTCCAAACGCTTTGAGCATTATCAGAGTTACCAAAGTGAGAAGGAATAGTGTACCTATTGCAGAACCTTTGAAAGGCAAGTAAAAAAATTTCCGTTGACATGTCAGGAACAAGTTCCAGGTGTAAGGCCCTGATGCTCAAACAAGTAAAAAGTAAAATATACATTTTGTAATCCTCCTTACTTTCTGTGCTCTTAACAAAAACATGACCTGTGAAATCAACTCCCACATGATGGAAAGGTTTGATCAAAGTTAGTTGGTTTTTTGGCAAGTTGGTAAGTTTGGGATAATTGTAACAGAGAGCATTATATTTCTTACATAAGAAACAGGAAGACAGGGTATTTTTAACAGCTTGTCTGGCTTGAGGGATCCAGAACCCTTTATTTCTAACATAGTTTAAAGTAGTTTGCACCCCCAAGATGCTGAACTTGAGAATGAGCATTCAAAATAATCAATCTGGTGAAGTGGTGTACTTTGCCCAGTAAAATGGGATTACAAATATCAAAACTAAAATGAAGAGACTTAGAAATCCTCCCATGGGAGCGGAGAATTTCATCATCGTCCAAAAATAGATCTAGGTTTTTAACAAGAGGGAATAGGCTGAGAATCATCATTAGTTTTAAGAAAACTAATTTCTTTTCCAAAACATGCAAGTTGCATACGCCTAACCCAGTAAAGTACAGCACATTTGGCGGGATCAGCTTCCACCACTTTAATATACCTAAATTTAAACAGATAAGTAGTTATCTTAATCAACTTATCAAACTGTGAAAACCTTTCAATGTCTAAGACATCATCAACAGCATTAGTGACAGCACAATGTACAAAGGACTTAAGTTTACACTCAGGGGGAATGCTCAACAGCTCATCTGTAGGCCAATTTCAAAATCATTAGACAAGAATGGAGGTCCATTCACCCAGAATTTTTTAATTTCAATAAATTTTTTAAATGATACACCTTTGGTCAATAAATCAGCAGGATTGCTGTTGGTATCAGTATACCTGAAATATATAGGCAAATTAAATTCAGAAAGTATTTCATTTTTTGCAAGTTCAATGTCTTTAAGCCTATTTTTAACCAATTTTTATTTACACTTAGGGTTATTTGTTAACAGCCAGGAAAGCACTACCTGGGCATCTACAACTAAATTTAAAAATTTAAAATCAATATCTTCAAAGGAAGACAAAATGCTGGGCAAACACAAATGCAAGCACAACAGCCATAAGTTCAAGGCAAGGGATAGCTCAAACTCCTTCAACGTGGCCATTTAGCCTTAAGAAAAGACTAATTCAGAAATGTTATCACAGCATGCATATACTATAAATCCATAAGATGTTTTTGAGCTGTCACAAAATACATGCAAACCATAAACCTTGTCCTTATCAAGGACCATTCTCCTAAAAGATAATTCAGAAGCCTTATTAAGAGAAAAAAGCAACCCTTTTCCACTCAGTTATAATTTTAGGATCTAGGACAGTATCCCATCACTTCTAGGAACTCAAACCCCATATCGTCCCTCATTCATATCTTACCAGCTAACTGTTAAAAGGTTAAGATCTTAACCCCCAAAGGTTCAAAAACAGAGGAAATTGCTGACAAAATTTGCCTTTTAGTATTAGCCTCTATGTTAATATCAACTTTCGCCACACTTAGGCTATCATTTTCCAAATGATATCTATAACCTAAAACTTTCTCTTCCGGGCAACCATGCGCAGCAAATCTGCCATCCGCTTCAAACATAGAATTTAACTTTTATCAAGTTAGAATTCCAACTTCTAAGTTTAAAGGAAGCTTCATTACTCTACATTCTCTTTATCAACTATCATGCTCTATCATTTTAATAATAATATTAACTTATACTCAATATCTAAATTCCTATAAATTAATTATTTTGACTATATAACTAATAATATACATATGGGAAAATATTACTATATTAACCTATAATAAAAGGTATTAGCTTATGCAAGCAGTCTAGAGCGCATAAATATCATTATACTTGGTAAAATTTATAAGAGGCTAATTAGGATAGTTATATATATACATTGACTTATAAATTGATGAAATATAAATGAGGATAATACTTATAAACTTAAATAAGACTACCAACACAAGGTATTGGATGGTTAGGCGTAGTAATGAGTACTATGACAATTTGCCATTTTCGATACCTATATATCAGAATAAAAACAACTATCTATTATATTATCTACTATTATCCTCTATCTAATATCAGTATTGATATATATAATTATATATTTATAATTATGTACTACTGAAAAGGCCTTAGATCTATTTATATCAGCAAGGATTAGTACATTATTTTTATTACATCTAAAGAATCTATATATATAGTATTAATTTATCTTATAGGAGTGTATAAGAACATATATATATCGGTAATGATATAACGCCTTTTAGGGTAGGCAGCTTTCCTAATTATTCTATAAATAAGAAGGCTTAAAGATCTTCAAGGTTGTGTTATATTAAAGAACAATTATGTAATAAACTGGGCGTAAAGTATTTTATGGTATGATTAAACCTGACCTCATATCTTTTAGGACATAGTATTATAGTCGATGGGGATGAAATAATTTTTGCATTAGTATCTGAGGGTTTAAACTACATACTTTATTTTCTCAATAATCACCATCAGCCAACTATGTAATGGCTAAGAAACTTTTAGCTCCATATAATCACAAATATAAATCTTTATAATATGTAAATTAGAGACATAATTCTATCAAGACTTATACGCAACTATATCTCGTATCTGTATTTAGTAAGGTAAACAACCAGGTCAATCTGTGTTTCTCTATTCCGGGTGAGAGTTTCATCTAAATGATATAAGTGATCTAATTACTTATATTTATCCATTCACTAACTCACTCTCCTTGTGTAAAGACAAATTTCATATCTACGGCTTTTAAGCCCATATATCTTACATTAACATCAAATACCAAGGCCTTCAAGAGTAAATATATTATCTTCATACACCTAGTGTTTCACTACTACATCTCTAGGTCCTCTAAAAATACTTATGTCCTAATGGATATTAAAAGTATGAGAGTGGAAGGACTTAACAACCTGATTAACCAAGAGAGGATGGGCAAGAATTTTTCGGTGAGACGATAAGGGTACCTACCAATTTATTATTAGAAGGTCACATTCATAAGTTATATTCAAAATTTTCAGGTCCAGAGGTTACTATACTGAATATATTTATTAATTAATCCAACAAAGGTACATAATTACAGACCCATATCTTAAATACCAAGCTCATTCCATTCATGTGTTGCCATCTCTCAAATGAAAGGGTGGCAAATATTGTAACAAATCTATACAATTTAAAGCATAGCGCATATTCCTACACACACAAAATACTCTCTATAATACGAGTCCTGATACCCACGTAACCCGAGAAGAATAACCTACAGCTACTTGTGCCAAGTTTATTATATTCTCTAAAGCCATTTAATATCAAAATATCTCCTAGCAAGTAAAATTCTGAGATAAGAATTATCAAAGTGCATCTCATCAGATGGCAGAATTTTATGAACACTCGAGAACTCATGGTTTCAGCCAGGCCAACAAGTCAATAAATAAAAGAGCTAAGAAGAAAGTTTTTTCTTTCGATGAATAAAACTATGTTATTCCCTGGATAGCCCAATATCGCTAAATAATATCCATAATGTTAACTCTGGTATTTCTTTTATTTCTCAAATAGTTTTTCAAGTCTAATATGCTGTCACTATATATATTACTGCAATTCTTTAGAACTAACTCACTAATCATCGTTTCTCAGACCCAGTAGTCTATAAAAGAGCTCTAATCAACCGGCAATTTGTTTACCCCCTTCGGGTGCAAAGAGATAATTTCTATAAATAGAGGAGACTTAAGTTATATAATTTCGTTTAACCCCTTTTTTATAATTATAGGCAATAGATTAAGGTAACATAGTATTATTCGACTTGCTAGATAATTATTTAAAATATAGCCCCATTTTTATCAATAAATAGCAGAAATATATAAAAGTCCTATTTACAATACTATAAGCCTAGCACGTGTCACTCGCTATACTAACAAAGACCCCCTCTTGATTTACTTTCTGTATCTTCAATAATATAAGCTATGCCCTTGGCACTTTGTGAAGTTCAATCCCATAACTTACAAAGTCGACAAGAACGTTGGTCAGCTATACTGTTGCTCTATACTGTCTACTTTCTTAATATGTCTTACGTGTATAAGATTAGCATAATTTATTCATTAGGCTATGACCTATAAGTTACTCAATGCTGCATATAACTTTTATACGGGATAAGCTGAAATTATAGCTGCTTTGCTTCTACAAGGACCATTATAGATTTTGGTCAAGACTTTAATTATAGTTTAATCTTAGATTAAGAACATGATCCACTGACCTGTAATGGATTTTATCCTATTTTTATTATTTACTATATAGGTCCTTATATATTGACTACATATTTAAGCATGTATATCATTTATATGTTGTTTTAAAATTTATTATATTTAAAACTATATCAATAATGTCTTATTATATATTATATATACTTCTACTTATAGTGTCTGCCAATTACTATTCCCTAATAGTTATATACTTTCATGCTTTGGCTCTGTGCCCTCTGTACATCATCTCTAAGCCACGACTATTCATTAAGAATAGTAGACTAACTCAGAATTTTCTCTAAACCACGTCATTAATACTTAATAAGGGTATCATAGTTATGATAGTTTTAAAATTAGTTAATTAAATATATTGTATAAACTCTGAGGTAATTTATTAACTGACGAGTGAACTAACATTTTTAAAAACCTGCAGTAATCAAGTCTGAGCTAAGGAAATCCAGATCCCGTAGGACTTTTAGGTCAATAAGCTAAAGCCTTATAATATACTCTTATGTATAGGTTTATAGCATTATCCACCTCAGCTAAATTATCTCACGCAAGGAGGTAGCAAATGAACTATTTATTGAGATCCTGATACACAATTATTTTATTCTACTATGTCGCTACGCGTTACTTATTACTCCATAGTATAACCTCCGCTTACTTTATACACTATCGTTCTATGTACCGCAATCGTGATCGCTGAAATATAGCATGACGCACTCTTTTTCGACCGAAGACTCAAATGTTTCACCCTCAGATTTTCATAGGCCACTCGCCCGAGATCACACATCTAGCTTTCTTCTCCTTCATTTAGTTTTGCTCATACTGAGTGATTTGCGTCAATTATATACAGCTTAAAAATTACAAGTATAAAATAAGAAACGGGAGAATGCTAACTTTTTCATGTCTTTCATCACCCTCAAACTTTAACCCTCAATGAATTGGAGGCTCTTCTTGCAGCTCCTTAATAAAGGTTCTAACTAAAGAGACAGTTTCTATCAGATTACATTAGAATTAGTAATATGAAGCCATCACCAGTAGAGTTAGAAATAAATAAAGAGTGTTTTTCAGAGTATCTATTCACTCATAAGCATAAGATAAGAGTATTATATAGCTTTGTTAAGTTGTCAGTATTTAAAAGTAGTGATCATCTACTATGTTTATTTCTATACTAAATCTAATTTATATTAATCAAACCATAACTGTTTATCAGCTCACTATTTACTCAAATTATATATACATTATACATGACTTTTAAATTTATAGTATATTTGATACTTCAATGAAAAATTTATATCTATGATCTTTACTATCCAAATACTTAGTAATAACTTACAGTTGCTTTATGTCAGTATTAAAATTATCTAGCACATACACAAAAGAGAGCCTGTACCAGTCGCGTAAATCGTTTAGCCTAAGATTCTTAATTACTGTGCGTATCTGATTTAACCGTCCTATCAGCTTGACTTTTTTACATATCCACTCGGTCTATATTAAAAGATGATAAGAACTTTTGTTATGTTAAAAAACTGTGGACATCATTATACTTACTCACATATATATCAGCCAAGTGGATTGATATATATATATAAATAAAACAATTAATTAATAATTTGTAATTTTAATTTTCTCTAATAAAACAACTACGTTATATATATATAATATTAATTTATTATCCTCTTCATATATAAGTATAAGGCCTAACGTAACTCCAATGTATAATCAAGCTCTCTAAATTCATCAAAGCTATCATATATATATAATATTATATAATCTAATATAATATAATAAAAACTAAAGCATAAGCAATAATAGGAATAATATTAAAGATATCGACGTCTACCTTTAAAATTAACATTGATATGATTTAAATATGATAGAAATTAATTACCTGAAGTAAATCTGTGAAATATAATGCCAACACTAAGCAGTTAGATGTGAACCTGCTTACTAGGCCCAATATACTGAAGGTGAAAGTCTGCCTAACTAGTAAATTTTCAATCTAAATATATCTAGTTATTGAGCACCACACTACATTCCATGGAACCAATGTAATAAAAATTTCAAAGAAGGTGTGAGTTTTCAACAGCTTCAGAACTCGTCCATAATCCAAGCCTAACATGCTTATTCGCGTCGAGAGAAGTGCAACGACGTATTCTAGTGCTGTTAGGAAAGTGTGGCAGTATAATTTCAGCAGTAATAGCAGAGGATAGATTGGAGACTAGTAGCACAGGTTATAATCAGAGTCGCGTTACAAGGCAGAAAGGAAAGTCAGTAGCCGCAATGTGACGTCACGCCATTGTGAAGTTTCCAATATCCAAGTGAGCATAAAATACTGATTCCAAAACTTGAGTTGCAGAGCGACTAGAGAAGGGATTTAGTAATGCGTCTAGGAAGTGCTAGAAAACGCAGAGGAAGAGGAGATGAGTGGTGGGCCTATTAGCAAACGTGCGATGAACGCTGCTAAATTACGAATAATAACATGGCCGTCTTGGGAGAGCTTGGAAAGTGAGACCTATTAAAGCAATAAAGAGATAACGTCACCAAACGTCACGCACGGTATCTGTCTAATCGATCGTAAGTCAATTTACACTGCTATGTCTATCTATATTAATAAGTAGCAAAGAATAACATATTCTCTAAATACAGAGACTATTTTAGTGCTATAAGGTATAAGGACTACTACCAATCAGAAAAAAGTGTTAACTGGTTGAAGTACAGATGCTTCAACCCCACAAATAATATGGCTGTGACTAGCTATCACAACATGATAACGAAGCGCAGATAGATCCGAGACTCCTTTGTCATCAGATTATTCGCTCGAAGAGTTCTCGAGACAGTGCTATACTAGTCTTCTCAGAGTCGCCGTTAAGCAGAACTTCGTTTCCAGTTATAGTTATGAACACACGCACATACTTTCGGTTCTGTCTGCCCGTTGTGATTGTGATAACTATTAACTATTTTTTACAGGAAGTCTCCAAAACACCAACATATCATGGCATTTGTAGATATCATTAGTAGTATAATTGCTAAAATCAATGGAATAATAGCCTATTTACAATAACTCCAAGTTTCATATGTTTAAATAATGAGTTAAGAAGAGCAACAGACTCGAGATAAGAGGTATTACATATACCAGAAGTAAAATAATAGTTGTCAATAATAATATTATATTTTAAGAAAGGTGTTACTTATATCGTATAGGGCGGAAGATGATGATGCTCGAAGATTATTATTTTTTATACAAGAAAATTGTATATTTTATCCACTATAAGGTTCAGTATAACTAACCCCATCCGGGAATCTTATATACTACGTGAGATAGATATGACTAGTAGTAAGATCTTGCTAGATAAAATAGTAATTACGGAAAAAGATTCGAATAATCGAGAGGGCCCATTCTAGAAATCAAAATGAGGAGAGCATGTAATTGTAATAGAGTTTGATAGAATGGAAGGGTCGTAATAGTTCAAATATGGCATATATGAGTGGCTATATAGAGTTTAGATATATGTACAGGTGAGATCATTAATGAATTAGTCAGGATACTAAAGCTAGGTAAGTTAACGTAACTAAGAACTACTTGAGGAACCCTACTATTGTAACAGAAAACACGCATAGACGAGAGTAGGATCAGTCCACTCTCTCGTGAACACCAGCCGACTGACTCTTCTCTGAGGTCGATTATGGTAGAGAATATGAAAACAATAGTATAATGATATTATACTATTTCCAGTTCAAAGGTACAGACTCGCATAATAAACCAATCCCTCAAAAAGTGCAGCGGCAAATGATCATTAGGTTGAGGCACAAACGTGGAGATCTCTTTGTGAGTGTATCATAACACCATTTCCGCTGGTCGCAGCAATGAGCTTTGAGTATTATATGTATTAATCAGGCGCTACACTATACCGTATATTTATATAATATTATATAACTAAAATAATGGATTTTAAAATTATCTACTATAAGTAGGTAGGTAAATAAAATATCATTATATAATCTAGTATATATATATCTAAGATTAATAGTGAAAAGTATTAATATATCATAGCCGTAGACTCATCGAGTTTGCGTAATAGCTAATAACTATGTAGTGAGATCTCGTATAAGAAAGTGATGCGTATTTACGCAGTAATGTAATCTAAAAAAAATTAGAGAAGTTGGGGAAAGGGCTCTCTTATAAATAAATCTATTACAAGATTAAGATAATTAATACTACATAAGTGAGAGCTTATAAATATAGGGGATGTTACGAAAGAAATATCCGCGTGGCTTTATACTATTTATTTCTGGAACTAGGTTGAGATCACATGTGGGCGAAGCTTCCCAACTACTGGTATGAGCATAGTGTTTGTATATTAGGAAGATACATAGTAGAATATAGTTTAGAATACCGAGGGGAGGTACGGCTCATAGTAAACGATATTAATGCAACACTCCTTCATAAAACTATTCTAGAGTGGTATGAGAATATGCAGTTCTGGGCCACCTGCCTTACCTAATGACGTTCATAGATATCTAAGGAGCCCATAGCTACCCCAATATACATGATGTTACAGGCAAAGGTATATAAGGACCCTTATGAGATGATATAAGAAGTAGGATAAGGGATATGTGGGAATATGCCATAGAATATTCGTCCCAGGTTGAGTTAAGTGAGATGGAAAATAGTTTGGTGTTTGAAGCACGCAGAGAACACTTGATGCATCGTGATTTACTCAAGTTATGAGTAAAATAAGACCACCAAGAACTAGTTTACCAAGTGCGAGAAGTGAGAAGCATTGGAGGGACATTTCAGAAGTTGGTTTAATGAGCTCAAATATTTTATTGCGAAAACTGTAAAAAAAAAAAAAATAAAAAAAAAAAAAAAAAAAAAAAATTGAAAAAGAGAAATCAATGGACTCTCAAAAAAATGAACTCAAGATCAAAAGAGCGTAGAGGAAGACATTTTTTTAGGAACTCACTTAGTGTAAGAAGTATATTTAGTGTATAAAAAGATCAAAAGCATATTTACCTAATATAGAATATAAATGATAAAAGTAAACTACGTAAATTGATCTAGTTGCGAAGAGTTATTTCTCTCTTGTTAAGAGACAAAACTTTCTCTTATAATGTTGTGTAATCCATTCCCATAAGGTGATATAAAGGAGAAGTAAGTTTGTAAAGCGCTCAATTACATCCCAATAAGCACTGTCTTTACCTGAACGAAGTCGCTAGAGGAACAGAGCTTAGGAGACCGAGAGAGGGAAACAGGTGAGTGTGGTCAGGAGTTTTTTACGCACTCTATAGTACGCCAGCAGATGAGAAGTGGACGTGATGGCATACCCCACTCACAGATGCAGCTTCACCTTAATCGCGCAAATCATGTCAGAGATACCGAGCGGAGGAGAGCGTGTCGGAGACTGCCTCAGACGGTGCGGGAGTGTGCATAGTTTAGTCGCTTAGAACCCACCGTATTACGCAGCGACGCCCCGTCAGGAGGCGAGCAACCACAGTGCTCTTGCATCAGAAGGACTGCGCTGGAGCTAGGATGGATCTGTTGGTGAGAAAGTATTCAAAAATTAAGAAGATATTACCATTGGTTGGGTGCGGTTTTTCTTTATTGTAGAAAGAGAAAAAAAAGGACAAGATTTAAATAGAGATGAAGTCTTATGTATTTTAAAACTCGTATAATACTCACAATAAAGAAGGTCTGCTAATAAGGCTCTATAGATGCTAGTAAATAAATTAGTCCAGTGTGTATTTTCAATTATATTGAACTAATTGAGATTGGTCATTGATCCTGATATAATTTGTTAGTGTTTTTTTTGGTTACTTCTATATTCCGTCTGCTCTTCTCAAGAAGTATTTAGCGATAGGAGATAGTACCTCAAAAATGCTGATTCCTTTTTCGCGCCTTGTGCTACTCTGCTCACAAGTCTCTTTGATAGAATAATATTCAAGTATATCTGTCTTGTTTGTTATTCTTCTCATATTCTTTATTTTAACATGTTGTTCTCTGTCCCTATTAGAGTTAGTGACAACAAATTCCGCAACGGCAACTGTTCTACGCCTTATTTCCTTGTGGGAACTGCATGTGATATACGTCTAGTTTGAGATCATGTTGATAGATAGTAAAGTGTGTGCTGAATCGCGTCGCGCTGAACAATTGTCTCCTGTATATATATGGTACGAAGTATACAATGAAAGCACATAGATTTAATTATGTATATAGAAGGATAATATATCGTATATATATTATTATTATATATATCTATTTATATCTATTTATTATATATATAATATAATATATTATATTATATATTATATATAAATTATATATTATATATAATATAATATATATTTATCTATATCTATTAATATATATACTATAACTATATATAATATATATATTAATATATATATAAGTATTTATATTATTAAGTACCCTATACTATTCTTATAATAGTAGTGATATGCTACCCTATCCGATAGAGAGTACGGTCTTGGCTCTATATTATCTCTTCGATTATAATAATATCTATATATATATATATAGTATATTAAATTAATTATGTGTGAGTGTAGGTGATGGAGTAGTAACTCACTCATATATACGCTTCATATTAATTAATATACCGTGATGTGCTCTCATATATCATACTATTACCTATCTATACCTACTACTCTACTATAATACTTTAGATATATTGTAGGTTGCTATATATATATATATAAGATTATCTAATATCTATAATATATATATATATATTTAGGTATATATATATATTATATAGTATCGAGATGTAGAGTTATTCGTAATTATATATTATGTGATACCTAGTATATCTATAATATCTTACGCCGGGTGGGGAGGTTGAGGTAGGCTCTTAACTCACCTACCTCTATCACTCATCACCGTATACTTATATTCATAATATATCATCATAACTAGTGCATGCGTCGCATCGCTAAATCGCGACACACTATCTCGTAGAATGATTGTGTGTAATCTATATTCATTTTTACTAGCTTACACCTGTTGAGTAGGGTAGGTAAACATAGTGATGGTTTTAGGGCGTATCTATTTATTTAGGCAGATATATAAAAGAAAAAATATCGATAAGGCAGCTATGCCCCTCACCTCCGCTCTTTTATGATTCCTTCTAATATCTGCTCATCACTATATACTTCACCTTCCTACCGCTCGCTCGTGTCGTGCGTGAGACTGTGCGGTGCACGGACGTCTCCTTCTATGGAATATAATATATTATACTCGTAGAGACGAGGATAGTATTGAGGTTAGTTAGTAGTGACATATCAGCTCGATCTGCATTGTGTCTGAATAATTCTCTCATCTACGTAGTGCACATCAATACGCTCTACTTCTTACCTTCTGTAAGTCTTATTCTCCAAATAGTCGTGAAGACGCACATGGCTACAACATAAGTTCGGCGATTCCCACACTTGTTACTTGTAATCAATCCATTCTCTCTCTTCTGTCAATTCTCGCTGTAGCTTAATTCCGCACATTCACTGAAAGTGAGTTGCCGTCTCGAGAGACTATAGATTCTAAGTGTGGTTTCCAAACAAAAAGTAAGTCCTGCGCGCGGTTGCGCACATGTCGGATGTGTGCGCGTCATGTTTTTTAATAGATCGAGAGAAGGTATGAATAATAAGATTTTATAGACTAAAAACGTAATACGTTTGGTAGGGCAATTCTGCAATATATGAATAAGATGAGGCTAAGTTTGTGAGTATCGCATAACTGCAAAAACGGCTTTGTGATATATATCCAAGCATAATCTTAGTGTATAACCATAGAGTGTGAGATGTATTTAGAGGCATCGTAAACGACTCCTGGACAGTTATATCACCACAATTTCTCTGCATAATTGAGCTCTACACAGCATCGTATTGCGCTATGATATATATGTTAGTCCCGAGTGAGTTCACTCTCAAGGTGATCTCGTGTGCTCTTGTGCTATCGTTCTAACGTATTCGTATCCAAGAATCTAACATTACTCATTTACACTAATGTGGATCTATCGATATCGATCTAATATAGTGTGTTTCAATTTTCTCATACGTCCTTTACTAGTCGTAAACCATTCTAAAAGAAAATATATATCGGCACAGAGAAGTATCTAAGCGTCTCTAGAAGCTTTCGTGATTTCCACGATGAGAGTATTCTATGCTTATATTATGTCTCTTTCACTGGTTCGAGAGAAACATATCTTATCTTGCAACACAAGATCATAATCGTTATACATAACGAAAATTTAAAACAGCAAGTGTAAAAGATTGTATTATCTCAAATTATTTCGCTCTTATATCTAACAAACGCCTTCTATAGGTCTCTTTGATAAATGTGTGTTATAATTATTAATCGTTTCTTTCAGCATACATATTCTCACTCTGTAGAGCCGTTATCTAAAACAACTGTATAGAGGAATCAGTTCCTTATATTATATGTAACTAGTTTTCCGCTCAGCTTCCTACAGTTGCTAAATATGAAAATAATCGTGTCAACCTTTTTCATGTGCTGTTGCTCATGTTGAAAACAAACACATTGATTTAATCCGACACACAGTGCATACGTTTTCCTTATAATTTCAGTCTCTTTAATTAACCCACCCAATTAAAATACGGAGACAAAAATAAAATTTCCTTGGTGCTATCAGATCAAATATGACACGTATTCGTCATACACCTCAGTGTGAGGTCCGAACTCTCAGGATGTTGAGAGAGATCTTCTCATATATCGCAGTCCTCTATATTGAATAACATACGCTACATTTTACCGTTAACACTCATAAAGTATCGATATAGTGCAACGATGTATTTCGGATACACGTATCAAACAATAACAACACAGAACTTATGCATCTGTAACTTATCTATCCTAATTCATTGATCTGTGACACATATTTCGGCATAACATCGCTAAGTGGCACAGACTCTCTCTTCCGGAGTACCATTCTTGCTAACGAGTATTTTAGTCTTATGTCGCTGCCCTTATCAACTTCAGCTTCTGTGTCAAGTGATGCAGAGTAGTAAATATAATGACATGGAATAATGGGCTAATAACTGCTCGCAAGATTATTATACACAGACACGAATCTTTCGGAGCGCAATGGCAGTAACAAATTGAGATGTTTCGCTCTGAATGCATCTCAAACAATTACAATAAATTATTTGATATTCATGCAAGATACTATGCATGTATATCATAAATAAATTAATCCATTGTAGAAAAACATGTCGATTTTCTTACTGAGGAGTATGGTTTCAGGAAAACGGATACAGAGATTAGAAAGAAAACTGACAAAATCCGGGTGGTTTGTTCCACAATATTGGATCATCACTATATGAGTTGGGCTATTTCCGAGGTTGCAGCACTAAACGCGCGCGGTTCTATGTTCAAGATATCATTGAGTGAAAGAATAAATTTAATGTTGGTCTAAATACATACGTAATATAATAATTGAACTATAATAACACACTTCTCATCACAACTCAACGAAACCTATGGTATTATATATATAATATAAAAATAGAATTCTATTTACATTTTTTCGTTATGACATTTATCTATAAAAATAATTCTAGGTTAAGGACTCACGGGTAACGCGACGCAACCTATAGGCTCACGATTATCTCGCGCATCTACATCACACACTCCGGTAGCGTATTATGTTATTATACTTCATGTCACTACTCTAACATTCTATCTAGGTGCTCTAAAAATTAGATCATCATGAATTAATCACGCTTTATTTGCATTATACTCTCTCACCTCTCTCGCTCTCACGCAAATTGCAAATTCGAACGTCACTTTCAATACTGTCAGATATTCACTATTGATCATTCCTTAGACACCTAAAATATATACTAGCGGTATAATTCACAGAGATATCTACCCTGAGCTTCTTTATATGGAGATAATGCTGTGGCCAAGTATATAATATGAGTCTTGAAGATGGTCTCGCGACTATGTATATTATTTGCCCTAAACACACAATATAATCCATATATACTCACTCACTTTAAAGTGCATAAAGACTGTATTTGGCATTATAGCTATCACTATGATATTTATGGCATGTAACTATAATTGCATATTGATATATTTCGTGCTCAACAACGAAACAAAGAATTTATCTATTATGATAAGGTTTATACTATGAGGGTGATATACTTTAGTTAATATGCGCGTCAAAACAATCCTGCATTCCAGCACGCTATGCTCTCCCGTGATCGCTTTCATCGGCGGATTGAGTGTGGAAGACCTCGCAACTTCTTTGCAAATACGCACTCCATACAACATACAGCGACCACACATGGGTTTGTATTAGCGTAATATATAAAATGACTATCCGCATACGATATCGATTGCAAGCTTAAATTATCATGATAGAGTTTATCACGATTTGGACCTCTAATGAACCTTCGTGAAGCTCTAGATTTTATTAATTTTATGAATGAAATAAATTCCTTCATTCAATGAGGTTACTATATAAAAGCGTTACATTATATTTATTTTTATTGTTATGACATATAATTTTAGTTAAGTAGACGGGGGGCTACGATTCCAGTCATATCCATATAGATAAAATATCGAGAACCATATTGATTTATAATTCAATTCCTATGATGGTAAGTAAGCAAGTTCTGATAGAAGCTTTAGATTCAACACTGGTTTGATATTAACAAGAATATATTCTGCAGAAATCTGAATCAGTCATATCCTCATGGTGATACTATATAGATATAAGAAGCGGATGATATGTCTAGTCGATCTCTATGTTTAGATACCAGCATTATATATAGTAGTTCAGTTATGACACACAATGGCAAGAAAACGCGAAAATGTTATTATTCAGCGTAGCACCGGTAAGGCTAATAAAGAAATAACGGGCAATTATCAGACACAAACTATAGTGGATACATAGAATATAGCAGAGTAACGGTTTCAATAGTGCATATAATTGGGATCTTCGTAAACGTATATAGCTCGTACTTACATAGCTATATTGTTATCAGACGTATGGAATCTAAGGCGCTATATATATGTGGAGTCATAACACAACTTCGGTGCACCGTCCGTCTGCCTATATAACACTCTATATTATTGCTAATAATATATATATAGTTAATTATATATATACTTATATATATAATATTATATATAATATTATTATATATTATAAAATTAATACTTAATATTATTAATTAATTATATAACTCTTGAGTGGATGTATAAGTTTATGATAACTAAATAAGTTTGCTTTCATTAATTATATATACTTATTAATTATTTAAATATAATTAATAATTTAATAACTATAATCTAAATTAAATATAATTTAAAAATAATATATATATATATAATATGATAATATATAATATGTATATAGTATAATTATATATATATTATATATAATAATATATATATATATAATACTATATTATTATATATATCTATTAGACTATATAATGAACTTTAAATATAGAAACGTCAAATAAATATATTAGTTTATATATTAGGTTAAAGGTATTCGGAAAATTTTATAACTCACCGAGAATATACCGGTCTATATGTATACTGCCAAAATTGATTCCCGCTACCTAGTATATATACCGATATTACCTTTATATCTAAAAAATCTGAAGCGTTATATACCGATATAACTCTCAAATACAAAACTCATGCCTGACTCGAATTGGCACCTGATTCTTGTATATCTTTGTATTATTTGTCGGTATGATTTCAGCTGACATTTAGTTACGTAGTATGTTAGTTTTAGAAAGAATTTTACTCTGTAGTATTTCACTATCACCTTTACGACATTCAACCGTAAACTTTTACTAGTTCATAATAAATAATATTCTAATAGTTTCTATGACAAAGTTAAGTATAAGTTATATAGTATTATATTTAAGATCAATTGTTTAGATTGGCAAGCATTCTGGCATAAATTCCCAGAGCTGCTATAAAGATTTTTCTCACAATCAATAACTATTTTTACTTCACTTTATTCTTGCCTTAGTATAAATTTTTTATCTGAACTTATAAAATTTTCGGTCTCAAAATGTATTTATAAAGTTGCAATTTCAACAAACATATAATAAATATATATATATTAATTATATATATATAATATATATATACTATATATAATCTTTATATATATGTATATATATAATACTATATATAATATTATAATTATACGTATTGACATTTACCCAATTAAAGCGATTGTGCTCTTCTAATCTTTAAGGAGAATGATTAGTTTTGAATCTCGATGATGTAACATTTAAACGTTGATACTTAGATAGAGAGATATTTTGTTCTTGTATATTATATGAAATATGATATTTTATCTATCTTGAAGGAGGAAGGAATTAATTATATCCTTGAAATATAAAGATCGTTGATTGAGCGGTTGGGTAATTGATTTAATGACATGGATCGAGGCCTGCGCAGAGGGGGAGATTGTTAAAGTATTCATTTGTAATACATACGACGAAACATAACTTATTTATTATTAATTCGATAATTCATGTAAATTAGTTAATTAATAAATAATTTACCGTAATATATAGATAATATTTTAAATTATATGCTTTGAGATAGTCATTAATATCTATAAAATGCCTAACATTACACATACATACACACACTCGTATATATATATATATCCTTAATATATAGGTTATAATATACATAAAATTTATAACTGCATTTACAATACCACATTTCGAATTACTTTAAATATCATATAATATATATATTGATATACATATTTTTTTATATCATTACTATTTTCTAATTTATCTCATTTATTTTCTCTCTCCTAGAAATTTTAGTTTGTTAATAATACATCATATGGAAATGCATTCTGTTTTACCTTTGTCTTGCTTATAAGCTTAGCGTAAATTTATAACTTAGCTCGTAATTAATAATAGTTGTGTTGGTGTCCTCCTTGACCATTATGATGATGAACTTATGTCAGTAAATAATCTTTTTTCTAAGTTTAATATCACGCGTTGTGTAGTACCAAGATGCACTTCGCGCACTGTAGAGTAATATTGTCATATCTGGGTGAGCAAAGTTTTTCGAACACTAAGGCTTAAGAAGACGTAAAACAGTTGGAAAATGTTCCTCCTATACACTGACTTAAACACGGTATCTAAAAAGTAAATTACAGATTTGTCAAAATGACAAATTAAATCTCCTGGATCTCAATCAAACCTTAATTATAAAAATATGCTTATACGCTCCGACCTGATCTATTATCTGTTTAAGATTTACAAGAATGAACTCACTCTTTAATCATTCCTTTTTATATAATATCGTAATTTGCATAAAGTAACAAATGCGCAAGTCTGTACATCATGCAAAACGTAATTTCCACTTATATTCTTTGTAATCTTTCTTTTCAGTATAGTGCTCTCTTCATTACCTTCTTCTCAATTGTTACAGATTTAACATGTACCTCTTCCTTTACTCTTACAAGTCTCGACACAAAGTGTATACACCCATCATTCTATAAAAGAATTACTCTGTAGCATCCATCTAACCGAATAAAATTAGACACTCACTCACCCCCCACAATTTCTGACTATCAGTTCCTATATTCACTACTATGCTAAAAACAAGAATAAACATAAGCTCATGTCAAAATCTTATAACTCGGTAAAATAATTAAATAACATATAGATATATATATATGAATTTTAAAATCGATTTTCGATATATCGGCTGAAAAAATTCATCGATATTTTTTCAATACTATCGGAAAAAAATTCAATTCGATATATATCGGTTCCCCCTCTTGCGGCATCCCTACCGACATCCCTAGTACCCAGTGCAACCCTGGCCATGTAGTAGAGTATGTTGGCCTTTGGTTTGACCTTGGATTCTTATTCTTCCCAACCCCATTGGAATTTGATGTCTCCAGTCTTTCCAACCTGATTATGATTTAAAAAAAAAAATAGGTATAGACATGCAGTGCATGCCTTGCATGTAAACATAAGCGTTTCTATCCGCTTTCCTCCTATTTTTCATCAATTTCGGATTTTAAAGTTAGTGGTTCAATTTTTCATACTAAGGCATTAAGAATATAGAGACAGTAAGAAGCCATGGTAGGCCTAATTGTTACCAAGTCAACCACTAACCAAACTGCTCGTGCAAATCCACAAAGCACTCTAGGGCTTGTCAAATTACTGTAACTACAAATCCACCAATTTGGCTTAGTCAAAACTAATAATATATATATGATACCAAAACCATCCACATGCATTAATAACTAAGTTATGGTCATGCATGCAGTCTATGGTCATGCATGCAGTCTAACATTAATAATCTGTACTAAAACCTGCCAATTGGCTTGTCTAAATATATTATATGATACCCAACCCATTCATATAGCTATCCAACCCTTTCTTAAATGTTGCAATCGAGTCACTCAACAACCTCCTGTGGCAGACCATTCCAAAATTTAACAACCCTATTATCAAGCATGCTTTCTTCTTTAATTTTCTTATTATGCCCCCTGGTCACCTGTCCATGATCTACTATGAAAGTCATGAGGATCACAAACTGAATTTCTTTATTCTGCTGTCACTTCATCAATATATGATAAACTGTGAAGTCTCTAAAACACCTGATTCTTTAGGATTATTATTTATTTTTAGGTGATATGAATGAGTCAACTTCAACAATGTAGATGAGAGAATCTAATTTTAGACCATTATAGAAAACGGTCCATATGAGAAAATTGAAAGACATTATTTTGTTAAATTGAAATATCTTCTTCAATAACTGAATTGTTAATTTACAGTGTCATTTACTTCAAGATGTGATAGCAAAAAGTAGCTAGTTCACCTTCAACCTTTAATAGAAAGTTTTATCAGTGTATGTGTATGTGTATACCTTGGAATGGATATATATATATATATCTAGGCTGTACATATATATATATATATATTTATATATATATATCTATATATATAATATATATATATATATATATATATATATATATATATTATATATATATATACCAGGGTGATTCAAAACCTCGAGACAACTCGGAGGGCTGATAGAGCACACGATAAGGAACATTTATTTTAAATAAGACTATGTTCTCATAGCTTCGTTTCAAAGTTACAGACGATTGAAGGTACGACTAGTTGTTTGTGTGATCGCGTCGCATGTAGGTTACAACAATTTAGGTTAATTCAATTTTAATGTGTTTATGCATGCGTTACCATGTTGAACGCCTAACGTCCTTGGTAAAACAACATGGCAATACCTTTTACCTAGCCAATTATCGTTGATTCAGTACAGTGTAGGAATCGATTACGAATGGTACTACAACGTCTTCCGAGTTAACTGACATGATAATGTGTTACTGTGCGGCGAACGGAAATGGACGAAGAGCGCACCTCATGTACCGGGAACGGTTTCCACACAGAAACTCAACCCACTACTCAATGTTTTGCTCGCCTTTCATCAGCGCCTTCGAGAGAATGGTACCCTTTGTCCCCAGTGCATTGGTAAGACCGCATAAATACGAAGACTCCTGCATTTGAAGAAGAGGTGCTTTGAGAGAGTCGCCAATGCATTGAATAGCACACACTCATTGCCCATGCTATGGGTTCAATAGTGTCTGTGCTTCGAGTCTTGCAAGAGCAAAGCCTCACACAACATAAACTAGTGTACTTTCAATCGTCCGTAATTTTGAAACGAAGCGTCATACAACATAGCTTATTTTTAACAATAAATGTTCTTATCATTTGATCTCATCAGCCTCCGAAGTTTTGTTGCAGAGGTTTTGACATCACCATGTATATATATATATTATCTATATATATATATATATGTATATATATATATATATATATTATATCTATATTATATATATCATATATATTATTATATGTGTATTATATATTATATATATAATATATTATTATATATATATATATATATATAATATATTATATATATATATATATATATTATCTATTTATATTCTATATTATATATTATATATATTATATATATAATATTATTTAACCTAATTAACAAAATATTTGTCTATGATGTAACTTTATCATTTAGAAAATATCAGATTGTTAACATTTCAATTTTAATTGTTTTATCAAAATAGGAAAGCTTTTCTGTCATATTTTTAGTAGAAAGTAAATTTGAATTATTGATGGATTTTAAAAATGAAATTAAGGATGAAACCTTTGAAAGTTCTAATTTTAGAAATAATGGTCAAAGCTATGAGCAAGATTTGAAGTTGGAAGAAGTTCAGGTATGAAAACTATTATTATTATTATTATTATTATTATTATTATTATTATTATTATTATTATTATTATTATTATTATTATTATCTCCATGGTAAGGCTTTTGACATGTCAGTTTGACCAGCATCTTCCTGCTGGCCTTGAGACTTGATCCTAGAGCACTCCAGAAAAGTATTTCTCCGTGGAATGGTTTCTGATACTAGTCCTTGTGTTATATGCTCTCAGGTAGGGTTTTCACATTTTCAATGGAACTAGCATCTTCTTCCATTTTGCCTTGAAACTCATTCTCCCAGAGCTCTCCAGAAGTTCGTATTTCTAGGCAGATCAGTTTCCAATGCTGGTCCAGAAGTTGTACAGGCCAAAAAGTAAAGGGCGGGATTGCTAGCCCTGTTGCCCTAGAACTGTGTGAAGAGTCTTCATTTGTCCCAACTACTTTGAATATCCATTCTTCTTATAATAGTAGGCCTAACTATTGGTTTAAACTTAATTCCAGAACATGTTTTGTTATTTAAAATTTTCAATGATAACTAAATTGAAATTGTCGCTCCTTCATTTATTTTATTTAAACTTTATTTTGTTTAAAGAACCAAGACTGAAATTTTTTTATTCCACCTTTAGCTAATATGGACTTTAATTTTTCACTAATTTTATAAAATTTATATTTCTTGAATTGGTTTATTTTTTTTATTATTTCTTAAAAAGTTATTAAATCTGGCCAATCTCTCTTCACAAATCCAAAACAACTGTAGTTGTTGTAGGCTTCATTTTCTTTCTTCTAGTTCTTCTCTTTTCTATCCTCTCGCTTATTATTATTATTATTATTATTATTATTATTATTATTATTATTATTATTATTATTATTATTATTATTATTATTATTATTATTATTATTACATCGAGGGACTGATTGGTGAAGAATAAGGTGCATTTAGAGGTAGTAGAGGATGTGTGTGGATCAAATTTTTACATTGATTGAGAATTGAGAGAGAATAAGAATAAATTGTATTTAGGTTTTATGGATTTGCAACAGGCGCTTGATAGGATTAATAGGGAAGCTCTGTGGCAGGTGTTAATGATATATGGTGTTGGTGGTAGGCTTCTGAATAGGATCAAAAGTATAAATGGAGTTGAAAGTGATTGGTTTAATATGAATAGCAGAGTCAGGCAAGGATGTGTTATGTCTCCTTGGTTATTCAATTTGTATATGGATGTGGTTATGAAAAAATTAGAGGTAGGGGTGGCAGGGGATGGTGTTAGAATAGTGGAGAATGGAAGAGAGTGAAGGGTGCCCTACTTACCAAATGGATGATTTGGTTTTGTGTGGGGAATCTGAAGAGAGTTTGAGAAGATTGGTAGAGTGGTTTGGCAGGGTGTGTTAAAGGAATTTGAAAGTAAATGTAGATAAGTGTAAGGTTATGGTAGTGAGTGAGGAGAGTCTGCAGTGTGAAGTTATGTTAGATGGTGAACAACTGGAATAAGTGTCTTGACTTTAAATATTTAGGATATATGTTGAATGAAAAGGGAACAGATGATGCAGAGTGTAGTAGAAAAGTTGTGAATGGTAGGAAGGTAGCTGGTGCAATTTAATCCATATATATATTAATCCATATATATATATATAATATATATATATATTATATATATGTTTTATATATATATATATATATATTGTATATTATTATATATATATATATATATTTATATTATATATATATATATATATATATTATCTATAGTATATAATATATATATTATTATATATTATTATATATATATTTAATAATATTTAATAATTATTATATATATATATATATATATAATATTATTATATATATATATATATATACTATATATATATATATATATATATCTAATATTATATATATATATATATATATATATATATATATATTATATTTATATATATATATATATCATATATATATATATAATATATATATTATATATATATAATTATTATATATATATATATATATATATATAATATTTGAGCGCATTAGGGTTTTTGCATGAGAGTATGTTGGTACCTGTGTTAATGTGTAGTAGTGAAACTATGGTCTGTAATAAGGTACAAAGTGTATAGAGGACAATCTTAGGGGCTTGTTAGTTGTGAGAAGAATTTATAAAATGAGGAATGAACACATTAATGAGTTGTGTGATGTGAAGAAAGGCGTAAATGAGAGAATAAACGTGACTATATTGAGATAGTTTGGTCATATGGAAAGGATGTATCATAGTCAGTTGGTTAAGCTATTGTGTATAGTGGTGAGTGTGCTGAGAATTGACCGGCTGGGAGACCAAAGAAAAAGTAAATTGAGTCAGTGAAGGAATGCCTGAAGGAGAGAAATGTGAGTTTGGCAGAGGTGAGAAGAAAGGTGCACAATAGGAGTGAATAGCGGGGCTTTGTGAGGGGGAAGGGTTGTGGGCCTGGCACAGGGGATGAACCTCATATTGACGAGATACCACAGCACTTGAGGGTCTGTCACAGTCTCGTGAAACCCTGGGGGGGATTTTTCTGACTGTGATGAGTTCTACCTTGGGGGTGTAAAGGGAATGGTAAAAGGGGTTTCTTTTCGACCTGAGTCATGTTTTGCTTCTACTTTTCTGTTTTCAGTGTATGTGACGCACCTCATCCCCAATCTGGGGAAATAATTATTTTATTATTATTATTATTATTATTATTATTATTATTATTATTATTATTATTATTATTATTATTATTATTATTATTATTATTATTATTATTATTATTATTATTATTATTATTATTATTATTATTATTATTATTATTATTATTATTATTATAGAAAACGTGAATCAGCATTTGACTTGATATAATTGTTGCACAACTTCTTTAAGTTCCTAAACACCTTCAGAACATTTTTATTAACTTTGAAACAGTTATGCCGCTACCGTGGCTCAAACGGTAGAGCGACGGAGTCGCATGGCAAGGTCGCGGGTTCGAATCCTAGTTCGGATCCTAGGTAGAAATTACCTAGAAAGTTCCCCTCCTTGAATAGGGCTATGCCCGTGAGGTGTGAACTTTTTTAATAAAAAAAAAATATTGAAATAGATGTTCAGCAACGGAAGGAAATCATGCAAAAAAATATTATTATTATTATTATTATTATTATTATTATTATTATTATTATTATTATTATTATTATTATTATTATTATTATTATTATTATTATTATTATTATTATTATTATTATTATTATTATTATTATTATTATTATTATTATTATTATTATTATTATTATTATTATTATTATTTTAAAAATCTTTTATTAATGTTTTAAACAGAAAAAAAATTACCCAAGCATAGATGTGAAGGAGGAGGTTGAAATAAAAGAAGAGCCTTTGGATTTGAAGGAAGAATATTCAGAGAATTGTGAAGATGTAGAGCAAATTTGTGGATTAGATGGAAGTCAGGTAGGAATAAAGAATTAAAAGGTGGTTTGTGAATGTCTTATGGCTTTGATTTTCAGTATAATATTCTTTTATTATTTTAAGATTTAATAATAATTTTTTTTTTTTATTTATCTGCATTTTTACCCTTCTTGGAACAACATTTTGTTATGTTTTCTATCACCCTATTTTTACTTAAGTTATCAAGTACAGTTGTTTTAAAACTATTCTTCTCACTCCAAAAGTTCTTAGTTCTTAGTACCATACTTTGTCAGGGTTGACTAAAACCTTGGTTTTTGGTTTGATGTACCTATACAGGGTCTGAATCTGAGTCCAAATCCTCAAAAATTGTGCAGAGTTAAGAATCCTAGTTGAAACCAAGTCCCAAGTTCTTGCATATCCCATTATAGTAAAAATTTATATAGTGCATTATCATGTCAAGTATTTATCAAAAATATGATAAGAAACCAAAGTAATGATTAGCTTTGAGTATTACTTAGGTTCACATTAACATGTACTTTTTGATATATTATTTTTAATGTTTGAATAATATATTATAATATAGTTATAATATATATATTATATATATTTATATATATATATATTTATTATTAATATATTAATTAATTAATATATTAATATATATATATATATATATATTAATATATAAATATAATATATCTATTAAGAATATAATATATATAATTATATATATAATAATAATAATATTCTATATTACTATAACTATATAATAATATATTAATATATAAATTTATAATATTTAACTATATATATATATATATATATTATATATATATAATATATATATTATATATAATATATATATCATATATATATTACTATATATATTATATATATATATTAATATATTAATAGTATTTATATAATATATATTAATAATATATATATAATAGATATTATATATATATATTATATATATTATTATATATATATTAATTATCTATATATATATATAAAATTATATTAAATATTTATATATATATATATTATATAATATACTAATAATTTAATCTATTAATATTATATATATATTATAATTTATATATATAATATATTATATATTATATATATTATATATATATATATATATATATAATATATATATTAATATATATTATATAATATATTTTTTAAATATATTATATATATTTAATATTAATATATATATAAAAATATATATTATTATATCTAAATTAGTAGGCGAATCATTAATATATATACATCCAATCATTGTTTTAGATCGATGGCCAGGGTATTAATTATAGAAAAAAGTTACATAAAATGCTAACAAATTTTCATAAAGTTTAACATATAATAAATAAATTCTTATTTAATTTATTATTTGGTTGTGAAAAATTATGCTTTACGAATATTAGAGAATAAATTATTTATACATATATAAGATAGATCATTTAAAATTATTGTTATTTACACGTCGGAAAATTACAGAATAATGTTTTTATATTATAATATCTCACGAAATTAATATAATGCTGACGTAGATTGGTCTTTACTTCTCTCGAGATATATCTATAGCGGAGTGAATAACAGCATAATTATAGTTAAAATACATAAGAATATTAATTTTATTTTATTTAAATCCTGCAAATAGTATAAATATTTTATTATATTAATAAGGTATAAATAATATTAATATATATTTATATAAATATTAATTATAATAATATATAATGTATAAAATATATATTATTAGATATATATATATATTATTAATATATATATATATATAATATATATATATTTAATATACTATATTATTTATATATATTATATATATAATATATATATATACTAGTATATACATATATTAATATATATTAATATATATAATATGAGACTATATATTTAATATAATATATATTCAATTAATAAGTAGTATTAATATAATTTTAGATAGTTAATCACTATATATAATATATAATTATATTATGATGTGAAATTAAATTGAAGAGTGAATTTATATATATATTAATATATTATATACATAATACATTATATCATTACTATATTATATAACTTTGTTTCCATAGATTTTAAACATAAAAATATTAATTAAATATATATTTATCCTTATTTAAATAAATGTATATATATATTATATATAAATATATATTATATTATTATCTATTATTATATATAATTATTATACATATATATATATATCTATATTATATATATCTATATATATATTATATATATATTTAATATTATAATATATATATATTATCTTATATATTATATATATATATATTACTATATATATTATATATTAAATTAAGTTATATATTATTAAAGTAAAGCAATGTCAAAAGTAAATCTATATATTCTTTAAGTTTTATATTTCATTTTACTCTCGAACAATCATATTTATATTAATATATATCTATTATCATATTATATATATATATATATATTAATTTTAATTATATTATATATCTATAATATATAATATATTAATATATATTATATATATATATTAATTAATTATATATAAATAATTATTAATATTTATAATTATATATATATATATTAATTACATATATATAATTATATTAATATACATATTATTAAATAATATATTAATTATATATATATATATATATATATATATATTATACTTTTGCTAACTATAAATGCTTGAAATATATTTCTATTTTATGGAAAAGGAGGGTTTCTTTCGTGTCCGTCAAAAGATTTAAGGGAGTTTATTGATTAAGTTACATCAAATATAGCTCATTACGAAGGGATAGCATTTCCATATATATAGTAGTTTCCATTTCTTCTTTCAATAAAATTACATATATCATTATCTAAACCCCTGGAGAGATTAGTGGCTTATATAGAGCACTTCTCAATGCGAATCTGAGGAGCGGAGATCATGCTTATCAAGGCATGGCAAATCTCTCTTCTCCCCAATTTTATAATTGGGTCGGTGTCGATATGGAGGATATTATTGGACGGATACGTACTTATCACTTAAAAAGAAGAGCTATCAGTCTACCATTCCCTACCTGAATAACGATCTTTCTTGTCTCTCTCTCCATCAAAAAAAAATATAATCTAAATAAATAATACATAAATGAAATATCTAGTTATTTATTTCATTCATATTCTTACTGTATCGTTTAGATACTAGTGTATTATGGCATTTACTCCTCATAGTTTGAAGGGAGTAGTGATTTCTAAGCTGTTCACATATATGATCTCCTCGTTCAAATATCTTCTCTATCATAATATGCAATTAATACATAATATTTATTGCCTCAATTACTTAGGAGGGCGCCGTAGCTCTATCGATACTCATATATAGAAAATATTGTATAAACCGATTTCTTGAATATCTTCTTTACTTACTTATTATCAATAGCTCATTATTGTATTTATTGTTTCAAAAATTATCTATTAGAAACGTGTCAATAGTTTAAACCCTACTTCTTGAATGGCGTATAGAATCCCCTCTATTTTCATTCTCAGATTATATCAGCTATGGCTTATCAAACGTTCATAGGTGAGCTCATGATTGACTAATTTATTATTTACTTATCTCATCTGGCTTACTTAATAATTAATTTCTGTACCTTTAGATATAACTTTAGGGGTCTTTTATAGCTCTAATACTTTGCATAATAATAAGCTTTAATGCTCATGGAATATGGCAACGTTGCCACTGTTTTTTCCTACTGGTGGCATAAGGGACGGTAAACGAACACTAATGTTCATTATTCTCATTTACTAGGGAATCTTATTTAATGTTTCTTTTATCATTCATAGAGAGAGAAAGGAATATAAACCAAAAAATTTATAACAACGAATAAACATCGAATATACTATGCAAAAGTCCATGCATGTAAAAATAGGTGAATTATAATATGATATCATTAAATTATATAATAAAATATATGAAATTTTTAAATATTTTAAACATATATCATATAATTATTATTAATATAGTATATACAGATATATTATATATTAATAAATTATATATATTCCTAATATATATATAATAAATATATAACTATAATATATATAATTTATAGTATTAATTTATATATATATATATATATATTATATATTATATTTTATTATATTAATTATATAATATAATATTTTACTATATATATATACTAATATTAATATATCATATATATATAGTATAAATATATGAAATTTTTGAAATATTAGTTAATATATTTATATATAAATATATATTAATAGATATAATATAATATAATAATATATATTATATATATATATATATTTTTATATTATATTATTATATATTAATTATTATAATATATATTATATTTTTTTTATTTATTTAATTTCTGTTCTGAAAAATAATCTTCTGTTTGAAAGATCATTATATATATTATTCTACTTATATATTTTTTATAATGACTCTGATTATTTTATGACTTCTTGAATCATCTATAATACAACTCTATATTAAAAATCTTTATTAGTACAATAATATCATATAATTATTTTTTCATATATTTATATAATTATAATATATATATTATATTTATATATATATATATATATTTATATATATATAATATATATATATATATTATAATTAATATTATATATATAATTATATATATATTATATAATATATTTATATATATTATAATATATATATAAATTATATATATATATATATATATATATAATTATATATAATATAATTATTCCGTATAATTATTAATATATATATATATATATATATACTATTATTTATTATATATTAATATATTATATTATAATATTATAATTATAAATATATAATATATATATAAATATATAATATATTATATTAATATATTATATATATTATATATTATAATTATATATATATATATAATTATTATATATTATATATATATATATTAATATATAAATATATACTATATATATATATATAATATATATATATAATATATATATATATATTCATATATATATATATAATATATATATTATTATATATCTAAATATCTTAATATTATATATATATAAAATATATATATTATATATATTATATATAATAATATATATATTTATATATTAATATTATATATTATATATATTAATAATAATTATAATATATATAATAAATATATATATAAATATTATATTATTAATATATATATAAATATTATTTATTATAATATAAATATATAATATTATATTATAATATATTATATTATATATATATAAATATATTATTATATATATATTTATATATATATATATTATATATATATTAATACTAATTAATTATATATTAATAATTTTATATAATATATTATATATAGTAATTAATATATATATAATATATTAATATAATAATATATTATATAAGTATATACAATATATATTTATATATAATATTAATAATTATTATATATATATATTATATATATATATACTCAAGTTAATATATTATATTAAATATATATATAGTATAATATATATATCTATATTTATAATATATATATATATATATATATATATATATATTAATATAATATATATTAATATTTATATATATTATATATATATATATATTATATATATATTAATATGATATATATATTATATAATATATTATATATATATATATATATATATATTATTTATTGCATTAATTTATATATAAATATTATAAGATTATATAATATTTAACTATATATACTATTATATCATATATTAGAATATAATTTTAGAACTAATGCCTTTGGGCATTTATAATATTTATATTAATGCCCTCCATTTAACTAAGTTAATATATTCAATACTGACAGTTTAAATAAGGGTATACGAGTGAAATAATTCACGGATTCGAATAAAGTAAATGTCTTATTCTTTAAATATTATTATTATGCATATGTATTATTTATTATTTTTATAATTTGTATCATGTCTTTCAATTATTTTCCCTAATCTAAGAATTTGGTAATTATACAACCACTGAAGTATAATATTATATGTACATATTTAAATAATTTTTCTTGTTGTATATATATATTTATACTATCATATAATTACATTTATTTACCATAAATTTATTACATAAAAAATATTTTTATTAATATCATAATTTTAATACATTATATTTTAATAATTTATTTGCGCATTTATCTGCTGTAGCTAATAGTTTAATATTAAATATGGATCACATTAGATTTTTCATTCATAAAAAATTTATGTGATTTTATTTTAAGATAAAACTATGCTTATATAAAAACCATTCATGAACGATGAATTTTTTGTATTATTGATAGTATTGATTTTTTTATAATATCATAAATGTTTTTTATATTTTATATTATGCTCAATATATAAGATTATATAACATATAGGTTTTACAATATTATAAATGATAACTACCTTTTATATTCTGTTTAAGGGAGATAGTTATCACAGTATAACTCAGTGAAGATATAATATATATTATATATTATATTATATATAATATATATATATATATATATATTATATAATTAATATATAATTATATAATATATATTATATTTATTATTATATATATATTAATATATATATAATTTATTATTATATTATATATATATTTATATATATATATATAATATTAATATATATAATATATATATATATATATTTAATATTTATTATTTATATATATATATAATAATATATATTTATATATAAATATATATTATAGATATTATATATATATATATATATATATATATAATAATATTTTAGGAAAATTGTCAGATTTTGATATTAGTAGGATTATATATGATTATATCATAAAGAAGGTGGTAAAGAAATCAAGCTCAAATACGTACTGCAAAATATGTCTACAAAGGTATCTGAACTAGCTATACTCAGTAATTAAGTAATTAATGAATATATAAAGTAATCTTATTTTTTTATCTTTTCTAAATATAATATAAATTTATAATAATTGAATAGTTTCGTTACATAAGTAAAAGTTAACTAAATTTAGTTTTCGTTACAATCTTAAGGATATATAAATAGTAATGATTATATTATGGGTTATTTCTCCTCTTCTATTACGTTAATTTAATTACATTTTATTATATTTATTTTTATTTTGCCAATAAATAAAGGGAAACTTTTTTAGTATGTATTCTCCGTTATGGAGTCGCTCCTGAAATCATCTGTATAAGCACTAATTTCATAGTTCTATTGTCGTTCTTATATCATAGCTTCTAGACATATCAACGGTCCAATTCGTTCTGTTACATTGAGTATATATTGTTGGATAGGATGCGGGAGGATTAACTACAGGAATTGGAGAGTAATGGTTGTTTGGTCCCCTGTTTATAAGGGGAAAGGGGATAGGATGGAAATGTGGGGAATTATAGAAGTATTATATATATATGTACTTTTAAGAGTGTGGTAGGGTAATAAGTAGATATGGAGTAATAACTGATTGAAGTAGAAGTGAGAGATGATTTAAGAGGGGAAGAATAAAGGGGTAAAGAACATAAGGAAGTGAATATTTAGGGAGGGATAGAGAGTGTGGTAAGACAAGTGTTTAAACTAAGATGCTTGTTAGGATGATATTAGTATATACTAGATAGTAAGGAAAGGGATTACCTTAATGGGTTGTTTTTTTTAGATTTAATAGAGAAAGCATATATTAGAATAAAATTAGTGAAGAGGGGTGGTAAATGTGGAGGGTATGTATGGATAGTACAAATGGAGTGGGAGGTAAATAAGGTGACAGGTAATTAGGGCTTTTTATGGAATATAGTAGAATGTGTTTGAGGGTGTTGGATTAGGGGAGAGTGAGAATGTATTGGTGGTGGGTGTAGTAGGATTGAGGCGGAGGTGGTGTAATGTTCGTCTAGTGGCTATTTATATTAGTTTTATTAGGATGGGTGTTATGGATGAAGGTCCTGGTTGAGGAGGTGGAGGGGGATGTGTTGAGTGGGTTTTGGGGTTTGGTTGTAATAGATGTGAACATGATATATCATGTTAGCAGACGAGTTCAGCCTATCTAGTATGGTAAAGAAGCGGAAGGGTATTGAGGTATATATTATGTGTGAAGGGAGTAATTATTGAGAGTAATAGTGTGGTGAAACTTAAAGAGGGCTTAAAATATAAATCATAGTTAAGAGTATAAATTTTTAGTAAGTTTGAGGTAAGAGGATAAGAGAGATGGGGAGGGTTATGTAGGTTTTGATAATAGGGGGAGTAGTATTGGAAGAAAGAAGTAAAATGAATATATATATATTTATATAGATATTTAGTGGAATTGAGATTGGGTAAGGGAGGGGAGGGATTGAAGCAGAGGTAGTCACGTAACTAAGAGTAGGAGAAGGAACCCAAAATAGTGGAAGTTTCTTGATCGTCCGTGGAATAGTCTACGCCTCTTCTATCGCCATGTGCGAGGGGATTATAATATAAACATAAAGTATAGTTAATTTAATTTTCGAAGCTGTTTTACATACGCAAGATCAGAGTCAATATATTCGACCTAAAATTGTCATATACCGTTCAAAGATCGTTTGTTTGCTGATGTCGATAGAAACGATGGCAGGAATAGAATGCTAGGTCCAGGTAGAGGGGTAGGTAACTTTCCACATAGATGACTAGATAACTGAAGGGTTGAGAGGCGGTTTGGGGGTTAGCAGAATGGAGAGGAATTAGTCTCGTACATGGTGTGTGTCTAGAGACACGGAGAGATGCTGTGTCGATGGTAATGGGTAGGCATAGTGATTAATTAAGGAGCAAGAGAATGGAATATATAGAGATATAAATCAAGGCATCATATATGAGATAAGGTGGACAGATGATAGTCGGTATACGTAGTAGTAATGGGTAATTTGAGACGGCATGGTGCAGACTTGCGCGTTCACATGGTTATTTTTACATAGAGGAATGGGGGAGACCAGAAGGGGTGGAAATGGACATGGGCTTTTACGGCATCGAATCGACTTGGAATTGGAGGGATGCGAGATGCAGGGAGGTCTCAGTAGAGAGTGACTAAGTGTCGCGAGAGACTAAAGATGGTATGAGTGAAGTAGAGGGTGGCTGAGGGCGAGAATGAGTTCCATATAGAAATCTTGTGCAAGTTGTATGTAAGATGTGAGATCTGTATAAGTATACACTAATCTATATTATATACTGATCATCAAATGCGGGATATAAAATAAGAGTAGTAAAAATAATAATTATTATATATAAAATAATATATATATATATATATATAAAATTAATAATATATATTATAATAATATATTATATATATATTTAATATATATATAATAATAATATAATATATTATTTATAATAATTATGATATCATAATATATATATATTATATATATATATTATATATATAATTATTGTATATTAATATTCTCCTGTATAATAATCTATATATTATTATTATTATATATTTTATATAACCATATTAAATATTATAAATATATTTAATATTATATTATACATAATATTATATATATTAATATTATTGTTATATCAAAATATAACTTATATATATATATATATATATTAATCACATAAAGTATATAATTTAGAAATTTTGTTATAAAATAATATTATTATAATAATATTATAATATATTAATAGTATATATAATATATATTACAAACTAAATAAATATATATATAAATAAAATATTTAAAAATAAACTTTATTTTATTATTATATACCTTGAAATTTTAATCTTGATTAAAAAAACTATACACCTATGTCACTATATTAAAATATTATAATCATTCAAAATAATGGTCATATCAGTTTGACTGTGTAATAGGAGTTAGATTTGTACTCAAATTATTATTAAGAGTAACATGTTACTTTTTTTTATATGAATTTTTTTTTTAGTCAGTTCGAATAGTTTACAAAATAGTGAAATGTGAGAAAAACACGATAAACATTAGAACGTCAATATATTATTTCTTATTTTTACTAAAAGTATTATTTCTATATTATTAATATAATTTAATATATATTATTATAAATTATATTTAATATAATTATATATTATTAAAATTATTAAATAATATAATATATATTATAAATATATATAAATTATACTATATATTTAAAATATATATTAATTATAATATTATTAATATACATAATTACTATATATATATAGTATTATATATCTATATATATATATATTAATAATATATATAATTATATATTAATTAATATATTAATATTTATATATATATATATATAATATATTTAATATATTTATATTATAATTTCTACTTTGTTGAATATCATTTAGTAAATATTCTCTTATACTATTACAAAATAAATATATATTATTTTTTTATTCAGATCCTCACTATTCGGCGCTCGGTCCGGCTCCGGTCCAGGTCCGACTTCGGCTGCAAGGTTTCCTGCACTAGATTGATAAATCTGTTCAGTACGTTCTATACAAAAAAATTTCCACTACATAAAATCAATTGTTGGATTAAAGTCTATACCCATTCTCGGTTCCGGGTCGGAGTATAGGTTTTGCCATTTAAACTTGTCAGAAGATTCTGGGAATATGAATTATTTTTTAACAGCCTTCAAGAAATTTCAATGATAAAAAGTTATGCCTAGTAGATTCCGCCTCGACTCCGGACAGTTCAGGGCGAAAGAAGATGAACCAGCTAAATGAAATAAAATCTTTTGGAAATTAGATTTATTTACATATCTATATAAAGCGCGTTATTGTTGTTTTTGAAATAGGTATAATTCATGGACACAGGATCCGGTCTCGGGTCTCAGGGCTCACGGCTACCACGGCTCAACTAAGTACTCTAGATTATAAGAGTTTCTTGCTCCATTTTAAAATGTTGTTACAGGAAAGATATCTGGTAATTGAAATTTATTTTCCACAGCAAAATAAATGTCTTAAAAAAGACAATTATATGATCCAGTATCCGGCTGCCTACCGACTGAAGCAGTCTGCGCTGCGTGTAGAGTCTGCATCTCCGACTCTGTGGTTGGGCCTAGGTTTGCTGTACGGCTCCGGCCCGGTCGGCTCATAATGCACACGGCCAATGGTTTATACACTATTCTTGAAAGTTAGTTGCAGAGAAAATATATGAAACACGTCTTAAATGGTTGTAAATTTTTATAACACTTAAAGAAATATTTCCTGAAAATTGTTATACGTATATAGGTCCGGCTCTCCTTTCTCGCGCAACCCGGCTCCAGGCTCTCAGCTCGGACTTGACGCTCCGGCTCCGACTAAGGTTTTCTGAGAACTTTTCATAATTGTTACTAGCTTCAATTTAATTTATTTACATGTTAAAAATATTAATTATCTTGAAATATAAAATTTATAGCCTTGGAAGCAATATACGTCTGCGACCGGCTCCACAAATAAGATGCCGTTCTGCAAGAGACATTAATTCCTAGAGGTGGAGCTATAAAGAATAGTGGGAAAATATAAATAAATAAATTTAGGTTTTCTATACATTAAGTGATAGAATAAATTAATATAATAATAATGAATAAATAATAATAATAATAATAAAAATAATAAATAATAATAATAATAATATTTATAAGATAATATAATATTTATAAGTACATGGGATAGATATATATATAATTAATTATAATTATAATAATATATATTATATATAAGTATATATATAAGACTTTTAATAATATATATTAAATATAATTAGTAAATAATTATAATAATTTATAAGCTTTAATAATTAATAGTTGAATAATAATAATAAATAATATGTATCAATAATAATATAATAATAATAATAATAATAATAACATAATTATGACATTTCTGTTGCCTAGAATCATGGATTATGCAATTTTTGCTATAAATTCCATTTTTTTAGTCTGTCGCTTTCTGATATAATTTCTGTTTTGAGAAAACAATCTTACAATTTTTTGTAAAGTAAAAAAATAACCAACCATGATGTGCAGGAGAAAATTTTTACATAATTTATATAAAAAAACAATTGAAAAGTAATATTGAAGTTGGTGTTCTTAGAAAATGGATGTCGCACCGCTAATCATGTAATTAGAGTTACAGAATGTTTATAACATTATATAAAAATCAATTAAGTGAAAAGGAATAAACTACTATAACTAGAACATAGTAAAGTAGTTTATTAATCTATCTTTTGTTTAGCATAAAGAATAGTAAATTTGTTATTAAAGATATCTGTAGTTTATTAACATTGATTTTGTGAAAGTAGAGATCGTTTATTAATTTATTCGTTAAATCAGAGCGTATAAAAAGTAATGTCGATTTACATATCTCTACGGACATAAAGGTAAGATGGAATGTCAGGTTCAAAGTGCAGATTGGAAGTCTCATATCGATGCCAATATCTGGGTGCTATTAATATATGCTCAATAAGAGTATCGTCAGAGTTTTCCGATTCGACTAGTGATAGATACTCTTATTTTATGAGGTGAGTTAGATGTGTACATCTAGATTCAAAGATTACGTCAGGTTATACGTTAAGATTTTTGCACGATGTGGTTATATTGTAAGATCTCTTAACTTGACGTATTAGTGATGGTAGGGAACTATACATACATAACACACTATAAATTATACAACACAACATATAATATAATCAGATTAATATAATGTAGAGTACTTAATATTATTATATATATAAATAATAGGGAATATTTAGTAATATTAACTCACTATTATAATATATATTATCTAATATTAATATAATTATATATAGATAATTATATGATGATAGTATATATAATTTTATAGTATCTACAATATGTAAATATATATAAGATATAATGATTAATTCAACCAGATTGTCTTTTGGTTAAAACTTAATAAAAATTTCTTCTTAATCATTACATATATAATTATCATTAAGGAAGAATTTTTTATTTGATTTCTCTCATCATTGCAGATCTTTGTACTAACGTGCAACTAAGAGATAAAATTTAAAGAGATAAAAGGCGGAATAAGTGTGAAATAGAGAAAGGTGAAAAACTTACGTTACTGGCAAGGTTTTGTAATTATTAATTTTGGACGTGGACGATACTGCAAACAAAAAAGTGTGTATAGAGTTAAACACTGTTTAACTTTGTTATTTTTATTTTCATTTTTTATTAGGGTGTGAGGAACTGGCAGAGATTTGCAATTTGAAATTTTAATTAGATATTTTTTTTTCATTTTGAAACTTTTGTTATATCTAAATATAAAATAAGTTTAAATACGCAATTTAATTTTACTCATAGATATTATAAAAAAACTGGTTGGATAAAATAGTAAAAGTTCGGTAAATCAAGTTTGTTTAACTTTAAGAAAATATTTCTTAATCTTATATTTTTCATTTATCCTTTTAACTTTAAAAACTTAACTAATGTGACCCTTAACAAACCTTTTTTTTTTATATTTAATTGTGCATTTTTTCACTTATTGTGATTTATTGTATTTTAGATAATTGATTACATAAGATGATATAGTTTCGTAGAATTTAGTTTTGAAAAGTACAAAATAAATAGGTTAAATAGAAGAGGACACAATGAAATAATGTTTAACATTATTTATTCTTTTTTTTATCTCTTTTTTCTTTATTTTTCTTTTAATAAAATTCTCAAGAAACTGAAATCATCTAAATTGTTTAAAATTTCAAAACTCATAAAAATATTTGTAAAATATAGGATTTTTCGTTTTTAAAATGAATTAAATAATAATATAATAATAAGGAAATAAATTGTCATTGAAACTATGAAAATAAGCATAAAAAAATTATATGCAACAACTTGCAAAGATAAAATAAATAAATAAATAAAAATAAGAAACACTATTTAAATAATTATTGGTTTTCCTCACAATCTAAACACTAATAATAATTATTATTTAATATATATATATATTATATTTTTATTATAATATATATTATATATATATATATAATATATATTTATATAATATATATAATATTATTAGCTATATAGATAGATAAATAAACTTCTATGAAAGTAGCTATGTTAATTTAAATTTAAGTAAAAATATATAAAATTTTATAAAAATTATATAATTATATATATATATATAAATATATATTATATTAATATATATCTCCTTCCGGAAAATTAATCATGTAATCATTTTCCCTATCCTGTATTTTGAATCTCATTCAACCTTAATCAAAATCACACCTTTTCATTTAAAAGTCACTCTGAGAGGGGGTGTTCTGATTACGTCCGAGAGGATCGAAGCAAAGCCTAAGGAGAGAATTGCTCAATTCTCCACCTCGACCTAGTTAGCTCGATAACCTGGGACACTCTCAACTTTGTTGGTGAGATTGCATCTAACACTGAGCTACGGCGCTCTTTTTAAATTAAATAAATATATAATATTAAAAAAGATACATTAATTACACATACATATATACATAGATACATATACACCTAAAATATCATATATATATATATACTACTATACAAATTATTACTGATCTATTATTATTACATATTGTGCGACAACACTTATATTTAACAAACTTTTTACCTACTATTGTCATTATTTATCTCTCTTTTTATATATGTAACGTTATTATTATTATTATGCTATAATAAACATTTTTAATGAATTTATAATTACGATTCGTCTATATGATCAACTATATTCAACGTGGTATATTAAATTGTTCCAAAACTATTCAACATATATAATTAATATTTACGCTATAAATACACTAATATTCATCTGTATTTTAAAGTTATAATCACTACATATATTTGCTTATTATAACTTTATTCAAACATTAATACACTATCACTATTATTATAATATGGTATATATATCGCTATACTACATTCACAAACAGATTAATGGGTAGTCAGGGGAATTCCGAACTTTGCAAGTGGAAGAGTAATTGAAAATTACACGAAGACGAAGAGATATTTGAAAATATTTTTCAAATGACTCGAGGAACATCGGGAAACGTAGCTTCACACTTTCTATAATTTAAGTTTCAAGTTTTTCTTTTTTAATTTTACTGTTTATATAATATAATTCAATTCAAAATAAGTAAAAGAATTGTTGCCGAAAATATTTGCTCCTCCATCTCAGATTTTGATAAAAAATAAATATAATGTTTAATTAAATTCTTAATATTTTATAATAATCTCTCGATTTTAATAATAAAAATATTTTGCTATTTACTGAAACCAACTCCCAATGCTCTCCTCTGAATATACAATCCATAAAGCACATATTGAACTGCCTTCCAAGATTTTCCATTCTTACTTTACCAATATAAACTTCAGATTTTCCTTACTCATTCTTAACCCTTCCTTCTGATGCTTTCCTATTTCGTTTCCTTCTGCAAATTTCTGCGTCCACACTCGATGACGGTCGAAATCATAATATATATCTAATTATATATATTATATATATATATTATATATATATATATATATAATAAATTATATATATATATAATATTATATATATATTAATATATAATATATATTAATATATATACTTATCATTAAATTATAATAATATAAATTATATATATAAACATATTAATATTATATTATATTTATAATTATATCTATATATATATATATATTTATATAATTTATATTATATATAATATATATAATATATATAATATATATAACGTATACTATATTGTATATTTAATATATATCGTATATATATATATTATATATATATATATTAATTATATATCTATATATATATACATTATAATAGTAAGGTGCGAGAGAGAGAGAGAGAGAGAGAGAGAGATGGAGAGATGAGAGACAGAGATTACAATATGCGCTTACGTCTACAAAACAGTGGTGAAATCAAGACTTAGACTCATAAATAGCATGTCAAAATATATCTAGATATTAAATGCTGAAACATTGCTAGTGTATTTTGTAATAAATTTAGGTAAACTCTTTTAGTGCTATGAGTGTATTATATCTGTTAAAATACTCGGATATCTAAAAAGTTAAAAGGCGTCCCTTCTATTCGCCCGGAGGCTGTTGTTCGTTTGGTATGAAGGCTTATATTCTTATCCTTCTTATGTACGAATATCCTGAAGATGTCATGACTCGAGTGTTCAAATATAATTTGGTATTTATGTGTATATGTAGACTAGGAATATCATACGGCCAACAACTAGACAGACATATTATATTATATATATTATCAAAAACTATAGTCTGTATATATACCGTATATATTTATTATATTATGAGATAATATAATATCTATATATATTATTCTATATATATATATATACTTATATGTAAACTATTACTAGTAATGTTTATTATATGTATAACTTATAATATATACTAACTTATATATATTATATAGTATATATATGTATATATAGATAGTATATAATAATATTATATAATAAATATATGTATATAAGTTTATATTATATTATTATATATATATAGTTATTGTTAAATATCATGATATATATTATATATCATGGTTTATAGTAGTATATATATTAACCTTAGATCAGTTAGTTATTATATATATATGATATATGTTATTAATATATAGTATATTATATATATATACTATGATATATATATATATAATAACGGCTAGTTATTATATATTATATAATATAATAGTAGTATAATATAGTATATATATATTATATATATATATTATTGGTATTTGAATATATATTATATATATATTATATGATATTATATAGTATGTATATTATATATATATATATATATATATATATTTTATATATTATTATATATATATATATACTTATATATATATAATATATATATAATCTTATAATTTTATATAGTATATCTAATTATTATGCGCCCTAGTTTTGGGGCTTATGTTACGTTTTATGTTACATATTATATTTATATATTTAATCTATATATTAATATTTATAATATTTTACTCATATATTATATTATATAAGTAGTATATATCTATAATATATATAATTTACTAAATATGATTCTTAAACCACACTGGGACATATATGTTTATGTAACTATTTGTAATGCTGAGCATGCATTTTTATTTATAACTGTATATAATAGTATACTAATAACTTTGGATGAAGGGTAAGTTGGTATAGTTATTATATATACTATATACATATTCACTATATATTATAATATATTACATTATAAGTATAGTATATATATATATAATATCATAGATGTATGTACGTAGTATAGTATGAGTTAATCTTATTTTATAATATATATATATATATATATATGATACGTATATTATATTATTAGTAGATATATATATACTCATCTATTTTGATAATAAAGTATATAGTGTATATATATATATTTTAGTTGATAAATATATATATATTATTAGGCTATAATATATATATATATACTATATTAGTATAGTACTTATTAGAATTATAGATGGATATAACGGTAGTATACTATATATAAGTGGGTAGGAATACGTATATTAGTACGAGGATGTATATGTGATAGTTATCTAAATGATATATATATATATATAAATTGTAAGGTTATTTTATTGATACTTATAGTTATATATATATACGTATATATTATATATATTACTGACTTATATATATTTTATTTATATATATTATATTATGATATATATATATATATATATGGATTATTATAACTATCCAGTGTTGATGTTACCTTAAATTGTCAGACATGACCTCCCAAATTGTAATTTTGTAATTTCTGCAAGTTTTAAAAGTAATATAATTACAATTTTATGTTTATTAATTCTATTACAAATTATGTTTAATTTTTATCTTTCAAACAAAAACAATTTGTAATTATATTCAATGGTTAAATTCGTAACTTGTATTGGATTAAATTATTTTAATTAAAAGCAAACTAGAAAGATTAGCAATATATTAACTTTAAAATAAAAAACATAAATTTAATATATTGTTGATAATATAAAACAAGTATATATATGTAAATGATTTCCTTCCTATACCAACAAAATGTAGTCCTCAGCACACTTATTGTTTGAGAATCGGAACCATAATATTTTAATCTCTTTAATGCTAGCTATGGGGAAAAAATAAATAAATAAAATAAAATAATTAATAATAAAAAAAATACCGGTAATAGAACTTTAAAATCATCTATGTAATAAGTATATTTATTCGAAATAAAAATATCTACAAGCAAAGATTCACATACCCTCTCACAAATAAATTCACCTAGACACATACACCTACATACACTTACAGACACAAACACAAACACAAACACACAACACACAAAACAAGTTCGAAAATAATATAGTTAATAATATATATATTATTATATATATTATATATAATTATAATTATATTATAAATATATTATATATATATTATATATATATATATATTATAATATATATATTATATATAAAATATATATATTATATATATTAATAATATATTATTTATATATATATAATATATAATATATCTATATACTATATTATATATATTATATATATATATATATATATATTAGTATATATATATATATTATATTAAGTATATATATTATATATAATATATATTATATATTATTATTAATATTATTATATATATATATATATATATAAATATATTATATTATATATTAATATATATATATTTTATATATATATATATATATATAGTAGTGAGCTACTATTGCCCGGAAGTAAAAACGGAAGTAAACGATCGACCGCCCGGAAGGGTAATTACCTCCAAAAAAAAAAAAAACGCAGGGTTTTTTTTTTTTATTTTAAAAATGATAACTTAATTAAAAACACATGATAAATTAATTAATTATCACCTAGTTATAAATTAATTAATTAATTAATAAATAATAAGAGAAAACTACCAAATAAATAATATAAATATTATATATTATACTGATATGGCCGCGGCCGCAGCAGGATTACGTACCAGGCGTCCCCCACTTAAAGGGGGGGGCACAGCCCCTAAAAATTAAATTGATTGTAGAAGGCTGAAATTTGAGGCTGGGTAGAGGGCCGGAGTTGGAAGAACGGATTTCCGAGTCGGGATTAGGCTTCAGGTTAAGGGATTCCCCCGAGGGGGTCCCTTCTTGGAAAAGAAGAATGCATGGAATGCAAAACAGAGGAAGAGAAAGGAAGATGGTTCAAAAAGAGAGGAGACATGACGGAGGATACAGAGAAGGAAGAGTTGAGAAGGAGTCTGAGTCAAGAGAGTCTGAGTCAGGCACCGGTGCTGGAGCGGTGCGGTGCCGAGTAATTAAATATTCGTTTAGTCCCTAATTTACATTATATATGTTATTGGAACTGTAGATCTCGAAATGACGTTATATAGTCGTAAGGGTGTCTGGGACGCACCAACGGAGGGGGGCAATCGACTGGAAAAAATGCATGAAATGCAACAGAGAAGAAGGAAGAAGAAGAAGGAGGAATGAGGAATGAGGAAGAGGTAGGAAAGGAGATCGGAATCTGAGGAGTTGGGATCGGCACCGGTGCTGGGACGGTGCGGTGCCGAGTTTTATAAACATGCGGTTTAATAATACAATAAGGCAATTAACTGTTAAATACTGCTTCTGTTCCTAACATGTACATGTCGTTATTGCTTGCATATGCAAAGATAACGCGTTTCTAAATGTTGAAAGACTGGACTTTATTTTCAAATCTCATTTTCTTTTTAATAGACGTTAACTAATATAATTTTTTTTGTTTGTTTTTTTATTATTTATTTTTCTGGACTTATTTTTATAAGATTTATTTTATATTTAAACTTTGTGTTTAATTTTTTAATTTTATTTTTTTTTTATTTAAACTTTACTTTTCAGATTTTATTTTTAATAAGTTTTATTTTTACATTTAATACTTAGCGTTAATTTATTATTTTACTTTTTATCATTTATTTTTATACACTTTTTTTTTTTTTTTTTTTTTTTTTTTTAAATTTTTTTTTTTTTTTTTTATTTATTTTTTCGAACTTTATTTCAAATTCTTATTTATTTTTGTTTTCTTTTTCTTTAAACTTTTTGTTTTACTAAAATTTATCTTTTTACATGAGCCCTAATGTTAAATTCGTAATCAAACCACACCCCACCTCCTACTTTTAGTGATCTATTGATCTATTGATTATTGATCTATGATTCAAGTCATATTTTGTTTAACATATAACAAACTTTTATTTATTTTGTTTGTTTCTTTAATTTTGTTTTTACTAAAAAATTTATTTTTCTATGTTTTAACTTAAAAAATTTGCATTTTTACATACCCTAAAGAGTAATCAGTAAATCAGTTTATCAAACTGTCAACATAACCTTCTGTCATCGTGATCTTTGATTATTGATTATTGAATCTATTGATCTATTGATGTCAAGTCATATTTGTATAACAAAAAATTTTATACTTTTTTATGTTTATAACTTCAATTTGCGTTTTTTTACATACCTAAAGCAGGTAATCAGTAAATCAGATAATCAGTAAAGCGTAAAGCTAAATCAGTAAATAGTAAAATAGTATAAGCAGTAAAGCAAGTAATCAGTAAAGCAGTAAATCAGTAAATCAGTCAGGTCAGCCCCTAGCATACTCCTACCCATGTGGATCTATGGATTATGAGTTCTATATAAGATTTTTTGTATAACATAATATCATGAAAACTTTTATTAGTTTCTGTTGTTTTTTTAATATTTTGTTTTACTAAAAAATTTATTCTTTCTATGTTTATAACTTAAAAAATTTAGCATTTTTACATACCTAAATGTAAACTAGTAAAATATTTAATTTTTTTCCCTACCCCTCCTACGCATCCGTGATCATCTATTGATTGCTCTACTTGATCTATTGATTATTGATCTATTGATCTATGATTAAGTCATATTATAAGTATCTTTTTGTATAGAAATAGTCAAACTTATTTATTTTGGTTTTGTTTTCTTTAAACATTTTGTTTTTACTAAAAAAGTTATTCTTTTTATGTTTATAACTAAAAAAATTTGCATTTTTACATACCTAAGAGTAATCAGTTATCAAACCTCAATCCACCCTCCCACTCATCCATGATTATTGATCTATTGTCTATTGAATCTATTGATTCAAGTCATATTATACGTATCTTTTTGTAAAGTAAAATAAAATCATTCTTTGCTGTAGTGTTTGTTGTTGACTGTCGCGTTTGTTGTTGCATTGGTGCGGTTGTCGATGTTGTTTGTAGTTGAAATGCCTGTTGTTGGTGTAGGTTTGTTGCATGTTGTTGATGCTGCTGTTGCTTGTGTTTGTTGTTGTTGTGTTGTTGTTGTTGTGTTGTGTTGATTTTGTTGTTTAAATATATCAAACGTTCAAGTTAATGAAAATATACAACATTTTCATTCAACATATTCTAAATATTTATGTTAATTTTACATTAACATTGTAATATTGAATACTAAACAAAAATATATCTATCCTACTAACTGGACTACAGCATTCATTAACCATGTAGTATTGAAGTTTTCAACCTTACAGCAGAAGTCAACATACAATTCAATGCTTTACTATACCCCGCACCAAATGAATATTATTATATTATTATTATTATTTTATTATTATTATTATTATTTATTATTATTATTATTATTATTATTATTTTAATATTATTATTATTATTTTATTATTATTTCATGCTTTGTTCCATTTAGAAACAACCAATAATGCGTGCGATCACTTTTCCTCCAGGTCCACAAACATTGGTTGGTATAATTGCTCTCTACCAGACACCTAAAAATTACGCAATTTTGTTCGATCAAGGGTAACATTTCAGAGAACTGGTATTTGTTTAAGCATCACGGTTACCACTGATCGAGAATGACTCATTAATCTTATATTTTGACACATGAGAAGGGTAAAGAGATTTATTATTACTTTTGTCCCTACTTAACATCTGTTTTTACCTTAAACATATTATTATTATTTAATCTATTATTATTATTTATTATTATTATTATTATATTTTTTATTATTATTATTAATTATTATTATTATTATTATTTTATATTATTATTATTATTTTTTATTATTATGATATTATTATTAATATAATCACTTATATATTATATATATATATAAATTATATATATATTATACTTAACTATACTATATATATTATAAATTTATATATTATATTATATATAATATATATAATATATTATATTATATATATGAAGCATACAAACTTAACATGTTCAATACCACGCACACCACAAACAACACAGCACACAATTTCTATATTATGCAAAGGTTGATATAAATAGAGGTATAAAATACAATTTGTTATTTAAGTTTTAATATGAAGAATATTTGTACATGGAAAAACATTAACATTGTAAATAAACATAATGGATATTTATAATATATTAATGGAGATTAACGTGCCTTAAACCCATAGGAAGCTGTTCGAAAAGAATTTTTGATAGAAAACCGCTTCATTGCAGCGTATGTTTGCATCATTTGGTCCCGGATACAAACTGACACTCCTATTTTCCGGGTGAATTGGTAGTACGGAATACTATACTGCAATAACCTCTCTGTTACCTCGTGTAATTAGCATTAGGATTCTGTGATTCGGTCTATTCGGTGCTTATTTATGAGGTGGTCCATCGTTCGGGCCGTCACTTAAGTTTTATTTATTATTTTATTATTATTATTGTGGTCTTAATATTATTATTATTATATTAATTATTATGTATTATATTATTATTTTTATTAATATTATTATTATTAATATTAATCACTCATATAGGTATATATATATATTATATAATATATATTATATATATATATATATATATAATATATATTATATATATATATATATATATATATATTATATATTATTATGATATATATTATATATATATATATGTTTATGCAGTATTAGAGAGCATAACAACTAAATATAAATGACACTGACACCAGCTTGTTTTGAAACCTAGACTTTTTGTTCATTACTTGTTTTAAAATCCTAACTGAAAATGTTCAATAATAAACCTCACAACTAATTAAACGAAAAAAAGTACTCATATACTGTATATAGTACATACGAAGTCGTTTATTGTACACTTTCTTTTTTTTTTTTTTGCAGTATCAGAAATGAGGGTCTTGAAAAGAATTTTTGATGAAACGTTGTGACAGCCAGTTCCAGTTGCGACTTTTGATGTGTCTAAAATATTTGGAAGATCATATGAGCAATAATTATGTGGCAGGAACTTAACAGAAACACAGCCGAAAATGTCGAATGTTTAATTAAGACAACCATAAATTACACAGACTGATTAAGATAATGATAATAGGTGTGAAACTATTTATCTAATACACCTATACAGCCCCCTGATCAATTCTAACTTGATCACCTCTCTTTTGCACGTCCAAAATGTGCCTCGGCATACCATCCACCTCTACCTTATGCCTTGAGAGAACCTTCGTTATCGTTCCCTTTTTCCATTTAGACGTACATCTAGCAAATTGTGGCTTCACCCAAACTCTTTCACCTATATTCAAATTTATATTCTCTCCATCCTCTAGAATATTCGACACATCCTCCTCCTTCGGAAACCTCCAACTATAACTAAATATATTATCAGATGGACCGATCCCCTTTTTCCTTCTCTCTTGGAAGAAAATTGTACCAGAAGTCCAGAACACCGCCTCTTTAATTCCAATACCACTCCTAACCGCACTTCTTTTTACTGTTCTATGATTTCTTTCCACGATTCCGTTCCCACTCGCCCTATAGGCTGCTCTATATTCAATCCTCACACCATATTTTCCACATGTTTCTCTAAATTCCCATGACCTAAAAGATGTACTGTTGTCTGTCAGCACCTCAACTGGAATCCCATATTCTAGTATTACGCATTCCATTTTCTTAGAGATTTCCTTACTTTTCTCATTTGATAGCTCCTTCCAAATCGCGAACCTACTAGGTCCACAATCAGCCACAAATAAAAACTTCTGTTTTTCCAAAATGAGTCACGTTGACTGCCAGTCTTCTTCCGTTTACATCAAGGTCTAAATTCCCTTTCTTGAATCTTTCCACCACCGGATCAATCGATTTACATTGTTCACAATTTTTAACACATGTCTCCACTTCATCCCTTTCCGTGCTTTCGTCAAACAACCTTGCCAAATAAAGAGTTTTGTCAACCCCACAATGACATTTATCATGAATTTTTTTGATTTTTAAAGCCGATAATCCGCATGTCTCCTCAATTTTCAAAACGTCACTCAACCATTTTTTCGTACTCTTGTCAGCCCATCAGCTTTATTAAATTCCGATTTCACCAAAGACACCTCCAAAACTATTCCAAATTCGTCAATTATATCTCTTATAATCCCCAATCTTCTCTTCACAATCATCTCCAAAACTCCCTTCGACTTTATTCTACTCTCCAATCCAATAGTATTCTTCAACCAACTCCATACCGATCTTGAATCCGTCACAACTAAAACCCTTTTTAAATTCCATTTCAAACACAAATTAAGCCCCTTAACTACAGCTTCCAACTCAGCTACATTTATATGTCCATGATCAGAATTTTTCCTCAGCCAACTCGTATCCTCCACAACTTCATGCCCAATCTCCAAAACACACCCAATATCAATATTACTTGCGTCGCACCATATCTTCCCCGAATCCGAATTGCTCATGCTCCAAACACCCCTCACTGGGTCCTCACTCTTTAACTTCCTTTAATATATTCTTTATAAATTCCTCACATTTCGAGCCAACTTTTCACTCCATTTCTTCCCTTTCTCTTTTTGTAACTACAAGCAACTCTCAAATCAACTGCAAATAGGTAGTGACTCACCAACTCCTGCACAAAGAAAAACAACATTCTTTTTGAGATCCTCTTTCCATCTTCCACTTCAGGCAGATCATTCCCCCTATTGAATCTTATTTTTCCGTCATCACCCCTTTTAATTTTCATGCCCAACACCTTACCTCCAACCACGTTCTCTGGGTCTTTACATTCCAGACCATACTTTCGAAGGTGACTCCTTACTTCTTCTGCCGAGATTATATTTTCATCAACGATTATATCGTCTATATACGAATCTGTTCCTTTTTTGACCCTTTCGTCCAAGCTTCTAACCTCTAACAGAATTCTACTCATAATTCTTTGAGCACAATTCATTCCGAATCCCAACCTCGTTAAACAAAACGTTTTCCCCTTAAACCTTACTAATTGGTGCTTAATTAGTGCTTCCATGTATATTTGTAGATATGCTATCCTCAAATCAACAATCTTACTCCCACCCTCCATTTTCTCCACTTCCTTATTGTCTCATCACAAACTGGAACTTCATCTCCTGTATGACATTCCACGAAATTGTTTAAAGCCCTAAAATCTAATACAGGTCTCACCTTCCCGTTGCTTACCTGTTCCACCGCCATCAACGTCATTAACGAATCTACTTCTCTTTTCCACTTATTCAAAATTCAGTCCTTTTTGCATTTTTCGATTTCCGACTCGAACTTTTCCTTTTTCTCTTTGTTCGAATGTTTCCAGAACATATCAATTTTATTTCTTAACTTTGGTTCTTCTTTTCTCCAGTTCCATTTCACAATCCATTTTTCCCCATCAAATTTCGCAGAAAAATCCTTATCAGATATTTCCCTAGCACCATTTGACTCCTTCTTTAAAGTCACATTGTTTTCAAATAAACATTCAGTTTTCTTTGAATCTCTGTAATTTTTCACATAACCACCCCTTTCTCTAAAATCAGGATCAAAATAAGCCTTACCTCCACTGATAACTACCCCTCCAAATTTCTCAATATTATCCAATTTCAATATTATTTCCACTCCACCAAAAAGGTTTTTCATTACAATGACCTCCATTTTTTGTTTTTTATTATTAACACAAAATTCCACCGTAGCATTACCCAAACTCTTAACACTTCTTCCATCAAATGCCAAAATTTCTTCACTATTTCCGTTACTAGATACCAGCCTCTTTATCACTAAGCTTTTTGAGCAACCTGAATCAACTACTCCAACTACTTCTTTATTATTTAATTTGATCTTAACCGTAATTAATTTGTCGGCTCCACTGATCTCAGAGCTGTTCCCGACGCAACAACTCTGTCTTTCTCGTTTCCCTGTTTGCAAAATCTTTGTATGTGGCCTTTTCTTCCGCAAGAGAAACATTCCACCCTGAATTTCCAGCAATCCCTTCTTAAATGTGTACCTCCGCATGCGAAGCATCTTAGATTTTTTTCCTCCCTCTTTACCGCTCCTCCTCCAAAATTCTTCGTCTCAATCCCCTCGATTGAGACAACCAATGCCTTAGCTTTTAAAATTACTTCCTCTAAATTTCTATCTTCTATATTGTCCATAGTCCTCAGATCTTTGGCGATTTCTAAAGGGCATACCATTAATAAATGCCCTTTTCAAGATAATATCTTTACAAATTTTTGCACTCTTCCAATTTTCTTATTTTCGCCATGAACACCTCCATCGGTTCATTAATCCATTCCTTTTTGCATAATTTCTCATAAGCTGTAAAAGGATTCATACCGAAAGCTTCTCTCAACTTCTTTTTAATCTCTACAGCTGATTTTTTTTGGAGTATATCCTTTGATTTTCATAAAAATCGAGGGTGACAACCCTCTGGGTAACAATTACCGATTTCCTCTTCGTTTTTCATTCACTGAACTTTTACTACCATTTCTTCTTTCTCAATCCATCCTTCTACATCTTCTTCTCCGTTAAACGGTTTTAACAAGTCCGTAATTTTCGCTCCTGTATTTGCCATGTGATTTTTCTGCCCGGATAGCTTGTGTGCAGGAACTTAACAGAAACACAGCCGAAAATGTCGAATGTTTAATTAAGACAACCATAAATTACACAGACTGATTAAGATAATGATAATAGGTGTGAAGCTACTTATCTAATACACCTATAATTTCTTTTGAGTAAAATATTACTAAAAACAAAATTTAAAAAGAAACATGGAAATTTAAATACTAGAAAGGGTGAAGCTGCGTTTCTCAAAGTCATCGTCGAGTCATGGAAGAAAATTTTAAATTCTCTTGTTAGTTATAGTTTTGTACTTTGTGTTTAACATTTTTTGTTCTTGTTGTTGTTCAACTTAAAAACTTATATATATATATATATATATATATATATATATATATATATATATATATATATATTATAGCAGAAGATTCATATATATATATATATATATATATATATATATATATATATATATATATATATATATATATATATATATATATATATATATATATATATATATATATACCGAGATACTCAGGTCATTTATTTAATAATTATTAATCAGTGTGTGAGAATGAAACATATGTCACTTTTGTCGTTTAGTTTATTAAACAATTAAAATATGGGAATAATTTCAATGAATTGGTGCCGTAATGGGCAATATATAAGCATATAATTTAACTAAATATCTCGTAAATTATAGCAAAGTCAATATATAAACCCTGACACTATCCTAATCCAACCTCTCACTTGGGAGGTACGCAAAACAGTCCTGTCTTTAGCTTGGTTTATGCTCCTTTCGGATTCAAACCAATTACATTCAAATCTTTTGGCACCTCCTACTAAAGGGGGGGTTTGGGTGCCTTAACTGTTTCTTCTATGCTAAAGGCATCTCTTAGTTACAACGGTTATTTCAAATCGGTTCACCAATGACTGTTATAGGTGTACACTTGAGGTATGTAAGTCAGCCTCGTACATAGGTGTACACACTCTATGACATACATGCTAATGTCTTACATGACCGTCGATAATAACCTTTATTGCCTCTGCATAGTTGGTGACCTTGGAGATAGAAGAGATGGATGGTTTATTATCAGTTGTGAAGAAGCTGTTTATCACTTCATCCATATCTTTCATACTCATCTTCTAAGTTTTACAACAATTTTAAAGGAAAGAGGAGTAAGAATAGATGAAATTACTACTCGAGAAAGGGTAAAGAACAACAATATATGATTCAATAATACACCTTA
>JABUQX010065089.1:0-12500 GCA_015478945.1 Trachelipus rathkii
AGAGATGTTAGTTTATACACAACACATTTTAAATCTATACACTCCGTTTTGGGCTGTTAACGTGCAGTCAAGGTTATCTGTTTGGTTCTATTCTTCACAAGGTATATCATATTCACTTAACCTACGGTATAGAACATCAAACAGACATTATTCAACGTGGAAAATCAAGAATCCAGAGTAGGTTTCTTTCTATATAAAAGAAAACCAAGTGGATTGAATTTGTTCACGTGTCACTCCAACATCTATGTATATGTACCTGTTGAAGCGTATTGTCCATTATACAGATGAAGTTACTTTGTATAATGTAATCACTGAAGAGTGGCTTACTAGATTACTTTAAACCAAACTCAGCTTTAAACTGGTTCCAAAACAGTTATTAGCCAGAGCGAAGAAACCAACGATAAGCAAGCTTACTCTAGGCATTTTTAAACTCTAAAACATAATCATTTGGAAGTTTAGCTAATGGAGATTGAAATAAATAATAGAGCCGTATTTGAACCTACATCATTATGGACTTCTACATTGTCAGGCTAACGCGCTGAAAAATATAAGTCAGGAGGGTCCGTAGGAGAGGTTAATGCAGAGAAGTAAAACTTGTGTTTTGAATTACTGACGTAATTCATTACTGTTAAACCAAGAATATCCTACGCATTTAAGAAAATCTGATCGCGATGATCCTCCGCTCATTCATCGATCGCTTCCTAATTCTATAGACGTACCGAAATTCATTTATCTACTTAGAAAAACATGGCAAGAAAGTAGTTATGCAGGTGATCATGGAATGTAAATATATTAATATACTATGATATCTGAGCTGGAACTTTTTACATTGTGTTAACTGAAGGTATTTAATAGATACGAAACTATATAAGCGATAATTGATATGAAATGATTGGCATATTTTGTTAAAGATTTAGAGAAGTTTTAATATGTACATAAGTCAGAGAACATCATATTTAAAAATGTATGTGAGAGTGTATATATAATATTAACTGTATTATAAGTTCTTAATGTTAACCTTAGTATATATATATATATAATTTATATATATATTATTATATTATATTATGTATATATAATATATATATGATATAATATCTATAATATAGTAATATAGTATATTTACTATAAGTAATATATATATATAGTATATAGTAAAATCATTGTTAACACACCTTCAAATATCATTGTTTGTTTGAAGAATTTTCTGTTTATAACATTGTAATTTTAATAAACTTTCTAATTATAAGTAAAGTTTCTATTATCCTTATTTTTACTTTGTTAAATAAATATTTACCATATTTTTTTTAGGATAAATTAAATAAAAGTTCATGAAATGAAACCTATACAATAGTTTAAATAAAGAGTAAGGCCAGGATATGAAAAAACATGTATTTTCATATCCAATAAAATGCAAAAAAGCAATAAAATTAATTCCGAACAGATCACATGCGCGGCCATATAGAGATAAGGATTACTGCGTCCAATCACAAGTAAGGAAGCATTTCCTTCTTACCTGCTAAAGGATCTTACCGATCCACAGCATGTTTCAGTTGAAATATATTTGTAAGAATTGATTCTCGATTCTTGTCTATATTGGAATTACTTTTTTGACCTGGTTTTAGGCTTAAATCAGCCCGGGTTACAAAAAAGGCTTATCCACTAAAGTTATGATAGGGCCTAAAAGTAGTTATCAACACATTTTAACCGAAAAGAGGTCAGTTGAAATATATTCTATAAAAATAATACATTGATTCACGAATTACTTTTTGAGCCTGGTATTTAGGTCTTTAAATAAGCCCGGGTAAAAAAGGCTTATCCCGAAATTTATTGCTAAATTTAGGCCTAAGTATTATTGTCAACATAACAATTTACAGAAAGAGGTTCAGTTTCGTTTCTAATAAGGAGTGCGCGGTGTTGTGTTTTCTCGTGTTGGACTTTGTCAATGTAGTCATAGATGCTATGAAGAAATGCAAAAATCTTATTTATGGGTGTATTGCACCTAATAATAATAAAGTAAATCCAAGTTAATATTGTAAAAAAACTTCATTGAAATATTTTTAGTTAGCAAAGATGAATGAAAGTAATATATGATGGGTTAATTGTGTGTTAGTTATGTCACGTAATACAAGAAGATTTAAAAAATACCGATGTTATTAGTTAACAGAGAAGTAACTTTATTTTGCTATTTTCATACTTATTACATGGTAAAAGATGATGTAAAGCAGTAAGTCAATCGAACAAAACGTGGCATAGCTGGTGTAGAGGTGCTAAGGATATTGGCCATTACTGATTTACTGATTTATTGCTTTAGGTACGCATAAATATAATGTTTTTAATAAATTTCAATAAAATTTAGTAAAATTATTTATAAAAACATTACTATATATTAAAATTTTAATAACAAAACAGTATTAAACTTTATAATTTTTGTTCAAAGATAAGATTTAGTAACGAAGTTTTTAAAAACTGTGAATAATCTTAGTTTATATGGAATAGTAATTAAATTATACCTTGATGTGTGTAAGTGTGTGTGTGTGTTGAGCGCTTTGTGTGTGTAATGTGTGTGTAAGTGTGTTGTGTGTGTGCTGCGGTGTGTTTTTCGTTTGGAATATTTTTAGTAGTTAAACATAATAATAGGCGGAATAAACTGCATTGAGGAAAAAATAATAATAAAACAAATCCGTACATTAGTTAAAAAAATTTTCAAATAATGTTAATAATATATGAAGTTTAAGTGGCAACTGTGGTGTCTGTGTGCGTCGTGTATGTATTGTGTGTGTGTGTGGTGTAGTGTGTGTGTGTTAAGATAATATGTAAACAGAGTAAATAAATAAGTTAATAAAATAATAATAATAAATAATTAATAATAATAATAACATACAAATTATATAATAGTAATAACAGTAATCTAAATAATAAAAAATAATAGGTGAACATTTGTTTCTTATACAAGGGATTGGGGGTAATTGATTCGAGAATTACCTTAATTTTCAAAAATATAATAATAATGAAGATAAGAATAAAATAATAAAAATAATAATAATAATAATAATGAAAAATAATAATAAAATAATAAAAATAAAATATAAAGAACCTAATAAAAAATAATATTAAAATAAATAGTATCTAAAAAAATCATTAATAAATCCAAAAATAAATTATTAATAAAAATAATAAATTTCATAGAAGAAAAATAATGTTATTTGAATCTGTGCTTTTGATGATAGTAAGCAGTAAAGTCAGTGTTAATCCGTAAAGCATAAAGACAAAGCCGTACTATCATCCTTTGTTGCTAAGGCCAACAGCGTTATTGAAGTACTTTTTTCACTGGCTTTAAGGTATGTAATGTAGAAATATTTTTAATAAAATTTTCGTGAATGTAGTTATAATAAATGTTTGTATATCAGAAACTCTTGGTTTCTCTAGTACATAAAAATTTATAATGGAAAATTTAAATTTATAAATACAAATATATAAAAAGCTAAATATAGGTTAATAAATATATGAGTAAAGCAGTAAAGCAAATAAAGCAGTAAAGCACAGTAAGCAGTAAAACAAAGCCTTAACATGCCCCTGTTGCTAGGTAGGCATTGAGCTATGATTCTAACTGTTTTACTGCCTTGTAGGGTCTGTAAAGTATATGTTTTTATAAACAAAATGTTTAAGTATGAATGTAAAGATGAATGATCATAGTAACTTGAAAAGAAATTTTTGAATAGTTTACATGACATAATTTACTGCAGAACATTAAATATCGAAAGCAGGTCTGTATGAGTTACAAGTTTTGGATCGAAAAATGTTTTAATAGAAAAAATGTTTTAAGTATGTAAGTAAAATGAATGATCATTGTATATTTTAAAAAGAAATTCCTTTGAAATAGTTACCATTGACATCACAACTATAGAAATATTTATTGTTTCACAACGTAACGGTTTACGCGGAAATATTGCGCCCTGCGAGGACGCGCGCGCGGGCGGGAACGCGGCGGGGTGTCCACGGGTCTGTTCGTGCGGCTGGTATGAATCTAGTATTAAATCTGGGAGAATTTAATTACTTGGCCTTGCTAGAGGTTGCTAAGATAAGAGGAAGCGTCTAGCCAACTTAAATACACACCAATCGATTCTCAGTACCTTATAACAAGTGGTAGGACATCAATATGGTAGTGCTAACTCTATTGAATCAGGTAGTGCTAGAAAAAAGCTAACTCATAGTAAGGAAGCATCTTAGCAACTTGTAATATAATATCCACCATTCGAATCCTCATACCTTAAAACATAGGTAGACACCAATTTTAGGGCTATTCTTTGGCTCAAGGGAGGCTAGAAAAGGCGTTGAAAAAGAGTGGCACTGCCATTGGCACTTCATGTGGCACTTCAAGTTGCACTATGTGGCACGTTCATTGGCATCATGGCTCTTATTGGCACTAACCTGGCACTCACTGCAGCGCATAGAATACCATAGAACTACTAATAGAACCTCTCTAACACTTCCTACGGTGATTGGACACCAATCAAATGTAGCGGAATCATCAAATGTCGACTGAACCATCATAAATGCTGAGTCAGCAATATAGGTGCCAACAAAGATGACATCAAGATAGTGCCATCAAAGTTGAGCATGACAATAATTTCTGAGTCCAACAAATGTTGAGCTATCAAAGTTGAGCCATCCAGGTCGGTCGTGGACGCTAGTGGCTATTGAAAGTTGGTCATCAAGTTGAGCAGTCAAAAGTTGAGGCAATAAAGCTGAGCATGCAAGTTGACGGCAGCAAATTGAGGCTTCAAAGTTGAGCATTAAGATTATCGAGTATGTTGTGTGGTAAGTGTAATGTGAAGTGTCTATGGGTGAGTGTAAAGTGTCTATGAGTAATGGTGCTTATGGTGAGTGTAATGTCTATGGGTTGTATGTGTTTGGTAAGGTTTTATATTGGTGAGCTGTAAGTGTATATGGGTAGTGTTTAAAGTTCGAGGAATGAGTGTAAGTTCTTGTGTGTGGGTAGTGTATAGGGTTAGAATGTGGGGTGCAATGTGTCTATGGTGCAGTGAATTGTCTATTGTGATGTAAGTGTCTATGGTAAGTGTAAGTGTCTATGTGGGTGGAGTGTAAGTGTTACGGTGAGTAATAGTGTGTAAAATGTCTAGTGTATGTGTTAAAGTTAAGTGTAATAGTCCTATGTGTGATGTAAGTGTTGTATAAGTGTCTATGTGTACGCTGTGTAAAGTGTAAGTGTAAGTGAAGTTGTAAGGGGTCTATGGTAGTGTAAGTGTGTATATGAACGTGTGTTGTGGTGTGGTTGTGTAGATGTAGGTGAGAGTGTAAGTGATATATATATATATATATATATTAATATATACTATATATATACAGTATATTATATATAATATATATATATAATATTATATATATATTATATAAATAAATATATATAATATAATATATATGAGGGTATTTTGTTACATGTGCCTTTTCTCAAAATGTTTATATAGTCTTTAAATAAAAGATACTGTGTCTCGTCTTTGCATGATCCTGCGGGTTAAATACCGCTTACTTGCCACCAAAGTGGTAGGTGTCGGTTCTACTTGGTTGGTTATATTTTGAATTACGACCCTAGCGCCTCGGACAGGTGAAAACGGTAAGTCATGAGTCAATATGAACTTCTAAGAGCAGACTATAAGGGACGGTGGAAAATCGTGAGTGATGAGCGGGTGTGTGGTGTGTGGTGTGTGTGTGGTGTGTGTGTGTGTGGGTGTGCGTGTGTGAGTGTGTGACGGTGGTATAGATGCATACATGCGGGGCACGTTAGAATAGATGTACCTACATGCGTTCAGTTAGGAAGATACTACAATGCGTTCATTAGGAACTTACTACATGCGTTTCAGTTTAGGGCAGGTACCTTACATGCAGGTACCTGTACATTGACCCTCATGATAGGACATTACCTACTGCAAGGAGGGCGGCAGGTACCGGCATGAGTTCGACTTAAGTCCATTACTAATCCTACGCAACCTTCATGGAAAGTCAATTTCGCTCCGTTCGATACGGTATCAATTTCAGAAATATCAAGGTCAAAAACATCAAAAAGGGGCTACGCCCTTAAAGGGGTCAAAGGGGTCAAAACTAGGGGGAGGCAAGTACGACGGTTGCTACGCAACCGGCTGGCGCAACCCTTCTCCTCGGGTGCCAAAAAGCTAGGGTGCCAAAATCTAGGGTATATATATAGTACACATTGGGCTAAAACGAATCCCTCGACTAGTATATAATATATATAGATATATATATATATATATATATATAATAATAGATATAATATATATATATATATATATATAATATATAATATTATAATATATATAATATATATATACTATATTGAAACCGTGCGAATAACATCGACTCCCTTGATTGATTCAACCCTGACAAAAACTTTAAGATTTGAATAAAAATGGAGAGGAAAAAAATAACAATTTTCTAAAATATATTTAAATAATGCACAAATTCTCAACCTCAATTTAGTGAACCTCTTTTTAACAACCCCTTACGTAACATATCCTAAAAATACGTATAAATCCAAAATAGTAGCGAAAAGTCACTTATTTTTAATACCAAAGCAATCTAGAAAAGCAATAAAAAAACTCATGTCAAACAAAGAATCTACTCCTACGAAGCTTGTATATAAATATTTCCATACAATGCTTTAACACTTTGACTAATATTTGCCTCCATATCAAGAAGCAACTTTCAAATAGTTATCACCTCATTGAACAAAGAATAAAATAAGCTATAAAATTTTAGTTTCAATCAACAGAAAAGTTTTTTTTTTTTTTTAAGTTTGCTCCCCCCCCTTAACTTTTTTTTTTTTTTTACTTTTTTTTGAAATTTTACATATTTACTAGGCCATACATGCTACACATATTTACTGTTACGTACGCGGTTTTTATGCCTTTACTTCGTTTTCAAGTTTTAATTAGATTAAAGTTTTCCTTTATTTTGCGTAATAAATTTTGCTAGGTGAGGGAGTTGCATTGTGAGTTTTAGCTTCTAGGTTTCATAGTTTCATATTACTGTCATACGGTTTTAGAATTTTCTTTCTATTTTTGTAAACATAACTAACTTATAATTTTTTTTGTGTTTTTTTCTGCTTTCCCCCCCCTCCCCCTTCTTTTTTTTGGTGTGTATTTAATTTATGCATTTGCAGGCATATCACAATCCTATTTATGGTATCAATATTCCCGATTCCTCCTTTTGTTTTAAGTCCGCGTTGTCTATATTGTTGCTGTGTGTGTGAGAGAGTGGTGTGTGTGTGTGGAAGGAGTGTCACCGTGAGTAGAGAGAGAGAGAGAGAGAGAGGAGAGAAGAGAGAGAGATGAGAGATGCGATTAGAGAGAGAGAATGAGAGAGATGGCAAGGTTTTGATGGCGGCTTTCTATTGATCTTCACAACATCCTGGCTTAAAGTCAATTTGCCTTCTGTGGAATATCACCGTCTTAACTAGCCCTAATTTTTGCATCTTGTCGGACTCAGAAATGGCTTTAAGAATATCCTCTAATTTTTAATGTATTCAACATAACTTAATTTCTATTAATTTCCGTCCTGAGGTCGGAGTGTGTGCCTATGTAACATTAATACTCCTGTAACAGTCTCGTGAATCTCGAATCTCCTTACTTCGATGTTCTGTGGCTCTTAAAATCTTTGGTTCTTCTACTACAAATAATCTTGTGCTTCTGCTACTTGGTTCTCCTAATAGAAAGTTTTCATCCTTCTTTGAAATATCTTCACTACTTCTAAACGAGACTGTTAATATCTCTCATACCAAATCACTGAAAGGTCCTCCTACTTTTTAGGGGATTTCATGTACAAACACTGATGTTGGGTCCTCTCATATCCGATTTAAGGTGGGGTAGGAAGGCCGAAGCATCAGCATTCTCAATGATCTGGATCAACTAATTAAAGAACCCACACACATTCCGGATCGCCCCAATTCTTAAACACACTTGACCTATGTTCACCACTAGTCCTTCTTTTATAAATACACCACCTTCGTATTGTAAATCTGACCACAACCTAATATCTCTTAATTTAAATACTTTCTCAAGCTCCATCCTGCCCTCCTCGCTTTTTCTGGCACTTTGATCGGGCCGATTGGGCGGCCTTGCGTTGCTTCTACGCTAATAATAATTTGGAAATACTGCTTTGTCTCGTGACGCATCGACTTCTGCGTTAAGCGTGGAGCTGTAATCCGTTGATGGGATTAGCAGGTCTTCATTCCTTCTTCGACTAATCTTTCTCTCCTCATAATCCATGGTTCGACTCGTGCTTGTTCTCTGGCCTATCAGGCTAGAGACAGTGCGTATGGGGGTGGAAAAATTCTCGTCTTCTATCACTCCTCGCTAATTTCATTCAGCTAGAATCGTTTGCAGGGATCTCTTCGACGAGCTAAGTGTACTTCATTAAAATAAAAGGTCTACTAAATTCCTGGTTCTCTCTTACTGAAAAATTACTGGACTCTTGCTGAAAACATTCTAATAACTTCTGTAATATGCCTTTCCTCCTCTTATTCGATCTATGGCTTCGTCGCTAACTCTCCAACGAAAAGGCCATCTCTTCGCTTCCTATTTTCCTCTATCTAACCTGAACGATTCTGGCATTCCCTGCCCCTCATTCTTCTCCTCTCAGGTGTCCTATGTCTTTGCTGTGATTACATTTTATCGGGTGCATGCGCTGGGCATTATTGAAACGTTAGAAAGGCGGGTGGTGTGCTTCCGTGGATTCCTCCCCTAGTTTTGAGGAAGTGTGCTTACGTGCTGACCCCGCCCCTCGTTCAATCTATATTCTCTATGTTCAATAAGACTTTCCTTCATCTGGAAGCACGCACAGTTCAAGCCTATTCCGGAAAAAAGGAAGCGCTCTGATCCTTCTAAATATGCCCTATTAGCTCTCACTTGTATTCACTATCTAAGAATTTGAAGCCTTCTAACTCTCATGTCTAAGACATCTGGAATTCATTCTCTTACTTTCCGATTCGCCAGTATGGCTTTTCGCGTTCAAGGTCTACTGTGATATGATAGCTTCCGTATTTGACCGATTTAGGTTTCCGCTCTTAGGATACGGGAGACTCGTGGTGTCGCTTGACAGTATCCAAAAGATTTGCTGGGTTTTGGCACGTCGTTCACTGCTGCTCCAAGCTCCCCTCCTTTGGGTTTCTCGTCCTTCTCTTTGGCTTACTTATGTCAGCCGTTCTTCAAGTCGCTCAATATGTGTGGTGATATGTGAGCGACTTCTTCTCTTTTCTGTCAATAGTGGTGTTCCTCAGGTTTCTGTCTTATTCCTACTTTTATTTCTACTTTTTCAATCTCTTATTTCTCTCACCTGCAAATCTAACTCTTATCCACTCATATGCTGATGATCGACCCTTCATTTTTCAACTCATTTCAATTCTGCTCCTCTTTTTACTTCTAGAATTGCCTTCTCGTCTCAATCTTTCCGATCATTTCAAGTATATCTGGATAGAATTTCCGATGGGGTCGTCTCAACTTGTGAAATTTAGATTCTTAAAAAACTCAACTTCTACATAATCATTCCCTCCTCTACATACATTCGTAACTTTCCTATCTCTTCGACGTTTCTCTCTCCTGTTGACAAATATAAACATCCTTGGCCTCAAGCTAAACAAAAAAAATGTCTTGGAAACATCACATCACAACGGTATGCTAGGGCGATCAAAGTAAACTGGGAGTTTTGTTAGCACAGTGCCGAGACTAATTATTTTTCCTCTTTTGCAGTTAATCCAGCTATACAAGGGTCTCCTCCGCCCTTGTATGGAGTTACTAGTTTCTCTATCTGGGGGGCCTCTGGTTTCACCCGCCCTTTTGGACAGGGTGAAGTCAAAAAGCCAAAGGCTTAATAAACTGGTTCTGTACTTTCGCTTCCTTGACCCTCTATACTCTGCGGCGAGATGTTGGTGCTTTATCCTTTTCTATAGGTATCGTAGGGCAGGTGTTCGAGGAAATTACCACTCGCGTACCCAACCTTCACGACGCCCCTTGTAGCACAAGGGGTGCTGTTTCTGCTCACGAGTTTTGTGTATAGTAACTCCAGGCTAGTTGCTGCGGTGCTTCCTTCCTTTCCTGCAACTCTGTTCTGTGGAACTCTCTCCCATCTTCTTGTTTTTCTTGCTGTATTTTAATCTTCCTCACTTTAGCGTCTCTGTGCTCATCTGCGTAATTGCGCTAGCGGATGTAATTTTTGGCGTGTTAACACCCCTCCTGAATAGGGCTCTTGCCCGTGAGTGGTTGGTGAACACTATAGAAAAAAAAAAAAAAAAAAAAAAAAAAACCGAACTGATATCAACTCTCGACGAATCTGACCCTGCTCGTCAAGAGATAGAACACATGAGCTCAGTGACACGTGAACAATAACACTGCCTGCACTTTTCAATTTTACTGGCCAATCGCTCAGCTCCGACTCGTTTCAAGATGCGCCGTTCTCCAGAACGTCGAAATGACAATGATCCGGCTTGCTTGTTGTCAACTCGATCTCAATTTCAATCAGTTTCAAGCCAGCTCTGGCTCAGCCCTAAATTCATAAGATATTATATACGATAAAAGGCATCTTTTAAAATTTCTGGTAAGTAAAATTTCTCAATAACATTTATCTACTTACAGGCTTGATGCGGCTTTCCTTAACTCTAAACTTCGTATCCTGCACTTATAGAATTGAACTTTCCATAATTTTTTTTCCAATTAACAAGTTTAATCTCCTTCGTATGTTAAAAAAAATAAATCCACCCTGATAGCTTCACGAGACGCGACGGACCCTCACTGTGGTATCTAGTCAATGTTGGGGTTCATGCCCTGGGCAAAGCCACAACATAACCCCCACAAAACCCAACCAATCACTCCTGTTTGGTAACTTCTTCTCCGCCTTAACAATCACATGCCGTGCTATTGCCATTCCCTTTATGTACGTGCAATGCACCTTTCTTAGGTCTCCCCGTCGTTTCGATTCCCACTCAGCACACTCACCATTAAGATCCGCTATACCAACCCGATATCATCCATCAATGTACTTCTCATTTTATTCTCGTACTCATTTACTGCCTTCTCACACTCCAACAACTCCCTGTGCATATCATTCTCATTTTATCAATATTCTCTCAACTAATACGTCCTAAGATTCTCCATCTGCAACACTTTGTACTTTAGATCTACCTCTTATCCAGACAATAGCTTCACTACTATACCCACTAACAGGGTACAACATAACTCATGAAAAACCATCGGCTGCTCAAACTTAGTCCTTTGACATCACCAAGGATAAATGCATCATCCACCTTCATACGCTTCACATCATCGTCCTTTCATCCAACATACTCGGATATATCCCAATAATTTTTAAACTCGGATTTGATCTAAGTTGGTTCACGCATCTAATTGAATTACACCGCTGAATCTCCTCACTCACTACCATAACCTTTCTCTTATCTACATTTACTTTCAAACCCCTCTTTTTATACACCCTGCCAAACCTTTAGGAAATTTTTAGGAAACCTTTTGGAACTTATTGAAAGGAAAGTTTTAGAAAGCTTTTCGGAAACTTTATGGAAACTATTAGGGAGCTTCAGGGAACTTTTAGGAAACTTTTGGAATGCTCTTTTTGGAAACTATTAGGGAGCCAGGGAACTTTTAGGAAACTTTTGGAATACTTTTTTTAGAAAACATTTAGAAAGCCTTTTGGAAACTTTTTGGAAACTTTTCGAATGCTTTTAGAAAACTTTTAGAAAATTTTAGCAAGCATTTAGGAAACTTTTATAACTTTTCTGAAGCTTTTAAAAAACTTTTCGAAAACTTTTCCGAGGCGTTTAAGTAACTTTTTTAAAGCTTTTAGGAAACTTTTAGGAAACATTTTGTCGATGTTTTGGACTAGAGATTAAGTTTTATTAATGACGTATCGGTGATTCTGACAATTTTACTCGTTTGACAATATATCATGTTGATGATTTGTGATAGCTACTAGGATCGCGGAGCTGGAGCCGGAGATGATTTTTTTTGTGTGTGGAGTCGAAGCCGGAGTCAATAAATTTTTAAATTGCGAAGCCAGTATCGGAGTGAATAATGGAACCGGAGTCTGAACCGGAAAAAATAATCACCGTCTCCGCAGAACCGGTAGCTACTCCGCCCAGGAAAAAGTTTTTTTTTTCATATTGTTGGATTGGCCGATGCACCGGTGAGAAGCAGTAAACAATTTCAACGTCCTGATAAGGTGAGGTGCGGTGCGGTGTACTGTTTTTTGTTCTTTGCTTGGTGCGGTGAGGAAAGATAAATGGTAGTGAGGTGCAGTGTTGGTGAGAGACCCCCAGGAGGGGTGCGGTCATATTTGGGAGGTCGGTAAGGTGCGGTGCGGTGCGGTGCGGTGTGGGGCGATGCGATGCGATGCGGTAAAATATGATGCTCGATCAACCTTAGCTCATCGCTTTCCCAGAATTTTCCTTCTTTAGAATA
>JABUQX010065089.1:17500-18713 GCA_015478945.1 Trachelipus rathkii
ACCTTCAAGAGGGCTCTTTTTAAGTAAACGGCATAGAGTCCACGTAGCTGTGACGAGAATGATTGTACCGGAAACGTTAAGGTCTTCTTGTAATTAAATTATTTTATTTTATTTAATTTTAAGTTTTATTATTTACAATGAAAAAATATCCCTTTGATTTTTACGTTTATGTGTTTTTCTTTTGCGTTTTTTACGTATCTTACGCTTCTTATTCGTCATGCTTTTCGTGTCATAACCCGAAGCGTTCTTCCGTTTCCGCTTCTTCGTTTTCTTCGTTTTTTTTTAACTTTTTTGGTCTTGACCTTGACTGACCTTGACCTTTTTCTTCTCTTTAAGCCCTGACCTGTCATTTTTTTCCTGATTTTCCGTTTAACGTCATTTAACATAACGTCGGAAGCGTCTGCTAGTCTACGTTTCAAAGATAACTTTGCATCCTCCCCGGTGGCGATATCGTTCAAAGTTTCTATACCAGCCTTTACAGCTTTTTTACCTATATAGGTCCCGCTGCGTTTCAAAAGAGGCATTGCGCCTCTCAAGATCCTCTTTCTATACCTCCTATGATCCATCGACTTTTCACCATTCGTCCTCTGTTATATTTTCGTTTACCAAAAACTGATTCGTCAATTTCAACTACCTTATCTTCACCTCCTAATTTTTCTTTGCTATTCATTACAGCTATCTCACATATCTCTCAACAAAAGTTAAACCAGTCTGATATTGTTGCACTACCTACCTAAACTGAGGATTCTTTTACTTTGGCTTGATGTTAGATCATTCACAAAACAATAAATTATTTGAAGTACTGCTTTAATGGGTAGACTGGAAGCAGATAAAAAAGAATTCTTTGAAACAGCCGAATATTTTCTTCGACAATTTTTTTTAGTACACCTAAAAAAAAAATTTCCTCTTAATTTGTATATTGAACACTGACGTTTGCAGTTTACACATTTCTTTTCGCTCATTAAAAAAACGAAATTTTGAACAAAACCTAAGATCTCGTAATCATTGCTAATTAAAGCAAATAAATCATTCAGCAAAACGTATATTTACACAAAACTTGCCACATTTAAAGTGCTTAATTTTTATGTAACAGACAATATTTTAATTTGCAATCACATTTTATATATATATAATATATATATATATATATATATATATATAATATAGTATATATATATATATATAATATATATATATATATATATACTATCAT
>JABUQX010065090.1:0-15000 GCA_015478945.1 Trachelipus rathkii
GTCAAAACATCTCTAACAACTTTTTGTATAAATCTCGCCTCTTACTCTCTATTTCGCTCTGACGGTTTCTGTTCGCCTAACCTCTCTCTCTGCAAAAAGCCAAACTCTTCGGCTCCTCTTTTTCCATCTAATTCTACCCTGGACGATTCTGCCATCCTTTTCCTACTCCTTTTCCTCTCAGGTTCCATGTCTTTACCTGGTGATTACACATGATCGTCGTGCATGGGATCCTGAGATTTAACTGAACGTCAGTGAAGGCAATTGCGGATGGAATTCCTCCCCGTCGTCTTTGAAGGAGTGTGCTTCTGACCTGGCGCCTGCCTGTTTCAACTATACTCTCTATGATTTAATACTAATATTCTTCCTCAGTGCTGGAAGCGCGCCATATCGTCCAAGCCGATTCCCATAAAAAAAGGCAGCGCTCTGATCCTCAATACTATCGCCTTCATAGCTCTCATCTCGCTATTCCTATCTAAATCTTTGAAACTCTTCTTCAACCTCTGCATTTCCTGGTATCATCTGGGTCATCATTCCTTCTCTCAGATCCTCGTATGGCTTTCGTCCATTCCGAGGCACTGGTGACATCCATTTCTATCTAACTGATATGTCCTTCTGCCCCTTAAGGGCCAATGGGGAGTCTTCGCGTGTGGCGCTTGACATATCCAGCAGCTTTTGAACCCGGGTCTTAGCTCGCGCACTGCCTGTCTCCTAGCTCCCTCTCCTTTGGGTTTCTCCTTTCTTTACCATTACCTCTTGTCTAGTCTTCCTCTCCCGCATCGCTCTATATCAGCACTTATTGATGGAGCGCGACATCTTCCTCCTTTTCTGTTTTAATTGGTGGTGTCCGCAAGGTTCAGTTCTCATCTCCAACTTTATCACCTACTTTCTCAAACGACTCTTCTCAGCTGTACTCTACTCCTGTTCACTCTTACTCGCCGATGACTCAACTCTCCACTTTCTACACTCACTTCAACATTCTGCTCCCTCTTTGCTTTCCTAAAGCATCGCTCTCCTCGTCTTCAGCTTTCCGATTCTATTCTTTGTCGATCTGGATGGGATTCCCGGTGGGGTCACAAGCAACATCTGTAAAATTCAAATCTTTAAAACTCAACTTCTCCACATTTCCCTCTCAAAAACATCTCCGACCTTTCCTATTTCCTTCGACCCATTAAAATTACTCTTTGACTGAACAAACCATTGACACATTGAATGATGGTACTGGTTCATATAATTGCTCTTGGGAAACCCTCAATATTTCATGGTTGCTAAGGTGGCCTCAAAGAAATGGGAGTTCTGTCTCAGTTGCGGGAAATTCTTATTTCCTCGCACAGCTAGGCTCCACGGGAATACATACTAGTATTGGGGCCTTATTCAACCTTGTATGGAGTCGCTGTTCCTCACATCTGGTATAGATACGACTATTCTCATCTTTTGAGTAGGGTCGAGTTCAAGAACAAAAGACTTGTAAATTTTTCTTTACTTTCCAACACTCTTGAGTCTTTACCTTTTCGCGAACTCGACGCTGGTACTCATCAACATCTTTTCTATGAGATAATACAGCGGTAGACCTGCTACAGGGGAGTGTGGCCGCTCGCATCCTCCACCATCCATTGCGTCGCCCTGCAATACAACAGGGGTGCCGATGGCTCTCGCCTCGCAGTTTTGCGATGGAGTATTGAGAACTCAGACCTTGTTTGCTGTGGTGCCCCTTTCTCTCCAGCTCACATATGTTCTATAATAATTTTTGCCTTCTACCTCTGTTTCTCAATCTGTATTTCTAATCTTACGCCTTATTTATAAGCCTGTGTTCCTACCTACCTAAGAAGTTTTCGTTAGGCCTGGGGAATTCGGGTGGGTTTCTTATCCCATAATATATATTATATAAATATATATATTATAATATTATATATATATATATTATATATAATATATATATATAATATTATCTATATATATATATATATTATATTATATATATTACGGTATATATATATTATATTGGTATATTATTATTATTATATATGAATATATATATAAATATATATATATTTTAATATATATATATATTATATTATATATATTATATTATACTATTTATAATATATTTTGTATATAAATATCTATCAAATATATATATATTATATATTATATATTATATAATAATCTTATGCATATATATATATATATATATATATAAATATACATACCTATCATTATAATTATAATATTATATTATATATATTATATATTTTTACTATTATATATATATATTAGTATATATTATATCATATATATATCTTATATAATTATATATATATATTATATTTTACTATATATTATAGAGTATATATATATATAACTATATATGTAATATATATATATAATTGAATAATATATATAGATATATATTAGTATATATATTATAATATATTAATATACTAATATATATATATATATAATATTATTTATTTATTGATTTATATAATAGATATATATTTATTTCATATATTATATATATATTATTTTATAACTATTATATATATATATATTATATATATATATATATATATATTATATTATTATATATATATAATATATAATATATATATATATCATATATATTATTATATAATACTATATTATATTATATATATATCTATATACATATCTATATATATATATTATATATTATAATATATAATTAGCATATATATATATATATATATCTAGTTATATATATACTCTCACTATATTATATACGCTATATATATATATTATATACCTATATATATATATCCATTAAGCTATATATATACTATATATATATATATATATACATATATATATTATATAAAATATATAAATATATATATATATATATATATATATATATATATATATATATATAATATATATATATATATATATATATATACTATATATATATATACTATATAATATTATTATATAATATATATATATACTATTTATCTATATATATTATATATATATAATAATATATATAATATATATAATATTATATATATATATTAATATTATATATATATTTATATATATATATATATATTATATATTATATATATTGTAATATATTATATTTATATATAATTATATATATATATATATATTTATATATATATATATATATATATATATATATATAATATATATATATATAATAATATTTAACTTTCGTTAGATGTATTTTCTTTTTTTCTTCACAGTTCTGGAGCGATTTAAACATTCAAAATCGTAGAACTCCATCACAAGTCGATAAAAATTTATTTGGTAGTAACGCAATTCCTTCAGAGTTTTTGAGGTCTTGAGTTGGGTTTTTTTCGGAGTCCCAGATCTTATTTACATGAAAAACGCACGTTCTGTGGATGCATTTGTTCCCAGGAAGACAAAGGATATATTGAAATAATGCCCACAAATATTTGGATGATTTATATTACGATTCTTAAAAGGAAAGTAAATCACTTCACCAGCCGTTTGTCTGTTTCTAAAGATTCGAAGCTATTCCAATTCGTCTACTTTCTTCGCCTAATATACTTTTGGTCGAACATTCAATCCTCGTCAAAAACAAATCTGTTACATTCTTCTTGTCGGTCAAAAAACTTTCTTTTTCTGTACGCAAAATCCATTGTTTTTTTTCAATTTGTGACCATCTTTGGGTTTTCCTTAGAAATCAGAGGAACATTTCAAAATCTGCATAATACTGACAACCACTGATTCAAGTACTTCAAACAAGTATCATAAGAAATCTACAACTACTATTTTCTATACGGTCTTTACCTCAGAAAAATTTACTCCCTTCTTCACGCTTGCTAAGTAACTCTCGAACCGAATGTGGTAAAACAAATGTTTTCTTTCCGAATTGTATGTTTCCTTTCAATATATGAATATTCTAGCAATACTTTTTTTACTTCTGAAATATTGCCAATCCTTCAATCTTTCATAACAACTTTGAAAAAGAAGCTGCTATGAATGAAGAAATGAAGCCATATTTCAGCAAGGGGATTTTCAAAAACATTTTCAAAACCTCTGGATCATTTGTTCTGACTGTCAAAGTATGAATATTTCCGTCCAGGAAAGAGTTTCAACACTCTTTCGATTGCAGGCATATAACGCATGCCATCTTGTTTTGCCTGTAAATCAAGGAGCTGTTTTTACTCAAAGTCGCTCCGACAAATCATAAAATTCCTTTAATTGCCCTTTCTACTACCGAAAGGTATAAATGCTAAATACGATCATACTTTTTTACAATTAGCAGCTTCAAACATCAACAGGGCGGAAATCCGCTACACATTCCACTGCGTTATGCAGATATAAGACGAACCATCTATTTCAATTAACCCTGCCCTGACCGGTATTCAGCTTACTAAACATGTTATTTTACTTCCCTTTTCTTGCATGGTCCCCCAAAATTACAATTTGTGTTATCACCACAAAAACACCAACTACTTTTTTTTTGTGTAAATCAATAATTTTTAATTAAGCCTATTAAATAATTTACGACTTGTCAGAGGTCTCTAAAGGGAGAGATTAAAGGTCAAGGAGCTTTACCAATAACTCCTACGTATGGCAGGAAGAAACGAAGAACCATAGCGGGAAACAGTTTAATGTATCCATGGTTGCTTGCATCGGTTCAAATGCTGCTCACGGAAAGAGGGATCTTTTTATGTTTCAGAGATATCGTAAGGCATATGAAGCAAAAACATTTAAAACAAATGTTTCGCACTTTGTTCTAGCACAAGAAAATTTTGGCTCAAAGCCATGTCTTAAAATTCTTATAGGCGCAATCTGCAGAATCTAAAACTTTGATTTTTCTCTCATCAGTTATGAATACTCGATCCCCACTTAAAACTCTTTTTTCTTGGCAGCAATCCCCTTCAAACTTTCTAGATCCTTCGTATAGTAGGTGTCCATTCTTGAGTATCTGTACCTTAGTCTGTCTGCTCGAAGATGCAGAGATTTCAGGCTGCCTTGTGTCTTTTGGTGTTGAGATGCTTGGTGATATCACCACCTCCACCGTAGGCTATGCTGACCAATTGCTTTTGCATGATTTTTTCACACCGTACTTGACGGTCACTGGGGCGGAGGCTCGTTTTGGTCGATAAAAGGATTACATAGATTTCAGGCGTTTCATTAAACACATTCTTCCTCTTTATGCAGTAAGACATGGTTATTAACACACTACACTACTCTACAACCCTACACCTTAATTCCTTTGTTATCGCTTGAAAACTTCCGATAGTTTGTACTAATTGATACTTCATCACTTGGACATTGGTGGAGCTGAATTCACTGAAACCAACATGGACGTTTTTAAAACGAATTCTATCAATCAATAATTCGTACATTTATAATAAAATTCCTTAAAAACGGCCTATATAATATGGGGACTATGGGTATATTAATCAATGTCATATTGAATAATACTTATATATATATATATATATATTATATATATATATATATATATTATATATATATATATATATCTATATATATATTATATATATATATATCATATATATATATATATATATATATATATAAATTTTTTAAATTAATTATTTTATTTATATATTTGTATATATATATATACTATAATAATATATATGTTATATATAATATATTTATAATAATTATTATATATTATATATATATATATATTAAATTTTTTATTTTCTTATTTTTTAATTTTTTCGCCAGAAGGGAGGATCTCGCTTGCATGAGAAGTCACATAAAATGCCAGGCGACAGATTTATTCAAAGGCCCTATTATTTTTTATTAATATATACTATATCTATATTATATATATATATATATATATTATATATATATATTATATATATCATATCTATATCTATATTAGGGTATTTATAGTATCAACCTCATTCACAGATTCATAACATTTTTTTTCCTTTTCCGGCATAACATGTCGGCTGAATTCAAAATGTAATTTCAGTTCTTTTTGGTAGCTATCCTAGTTTTTTAGATACAGGTTTCAGCTATTGGTGACCCTGGCTATATATATATATATATCATATATATAATATTATATTCATATCATTATATTGTATATATTATATTATATAATTATATATATTTATAATATTATATTATATAATATATATAATATAATTTTACTTGAACACATATTAATATTATTTAATTTATATATTTAATTTAATATATATTATATAATTACTTATTATTTATATATATTAATAATTATTTATAATTATATATATTTATATTATTATATTATATTAATATATAATATATTATATATATATATTATATTTTATATATATAATATATTAAATATATAAATATATAACTTATTTATATATATATATATCATATTTTATATATATATATTATATAATATATTATACTTTATATATACTATTATTATATTATATATATAATATTATACATATACTTTATTATTTATATATAATATATATTAATTTATAATTATAATATAATTTATATAAATATATAATATTTTATATATATCTATATATAATATATTATATATAATTTATTTATATATATACTTATATATATTATTATTATAACCTATATATATATATACTAACTAAATATATTTATATTTTATATTTTCCTAATTCAAATGGTTCGGAAACGAAATAATTATCAGAAAACACTAGCCGACAAGTCTTTGGAACGATTATCTTCAAAAAAGAATTAAAATTAAAACACTGTTCTCATCAGTCCAATTCCTCAAGTTTCGCAATTTCACACCTCTTTTTCAATAATATCTATTTTTATATATATTAGCTTATATATATATTTATATATATATATTATTATTATATATATATATATATTATATAATATATATATATATATATATTATCTATATACCTCATACTAATCTATATATATATCTAACTCAACTTTAAGTCATCAGTATAATTAATGAAACTCAATCAACCGGTGGATTTAATGAGAGATATTTCTGTGCAGTGGCTTTATTAATCAATGGAACGACATTGACAAGATATGCTTTCAATTTGGTAAATAATGGAATGGTAATGCACAATAAATCGTTATAAATTACTTTAAACACTCGCAATTATAACTTTAATAATATTGGGCACTGACACCTAATCTAAGATGACCTCCTTGCGCGAGGCTAGATCTAAGAATCCCCGAGCATGATTTGCTCCAGGCCCGTGTTGGGGCCTTCCACCAATCATGGCTCTATACTTGGCAATTGATTTTTTTCCTGTTTTTTTTGATTTTTTTTTTGTTTTTAATATATATTTTCTTACTTAATGTTATTTTTGTTTTATTTCAATTTAAATTTATTAACTGCTGTAGACGTTGGTTTTTTACCTATATAATTATACTGATAAAACGAGAACATTAGAAGTAAACATGAGTAAAGTGAAAAAAAAAAAATTATGCCAGGTTTAATTTAACATTACACTTCTACCTTGAAGCGTAAAAACTGAAGAATGTTATACATGAAATGAAATATGATCATATGAGAAATGAGTCTATAACATAATGTATATTTACTTAGCACAAAAAAGAATATAATAATTAGTACTCCATAAGTTAGTACGTCGTATGATAGGCCTAACTAAAATTACTAAATTTCTAAAGAACCATCAAGGCCTATTAAATTCCTGTTCAACTGCTTCTGCATCTGAATCCTCAGACCTGTTTCCAATCATTGGCCTCTACTGATAAATCTGATTCCTCATCCTCATATGCCATATTTGTGGAAGAGAGGGGAGTCAGACTCTGACTCAAAGATATGGACAGAGGTTGTCTTTTAGATTTGGTTTTAATCAGACTTCAATTTCCTTAAGCAGACAGCCCGAGCTACCTGAACTGAGAACTCTGGCTAACTACGTGGTATGTGGTTTTCAAAGGGTGATGAATCTTTATGATGACGTTTAATACTACCACACTTTTGACGATTAATATGAAGAAGTACGGAAGGCTCTGCTGCCCGTTTTTGTCACCATTTCAAAGTTATTCGACATGAATAATAAGTTTTTCTGCATGTTCATCATATTTGGTCGCGCGGTTGTTGGGTTGTGAGCCTGTTTCTTTTTTTTGAATGGATATTTGCCATGTGCTGAGAACTTCTCTGACCTGCAGCTGAAGTGGCCGGAAGGTCCTATAGAATCAGTGAGGCTACTTTTGATCTCTTGCAACTGCTTACCTAAACTAATCGCACCATGCTGCAGACGCAACTTGCTGGAAAGTGGCCCAGAGATATTTCATAACTGAGAAGTCCCTCTGACTGGAAAAATTCACCAATTCTCCCATTACTTTCTTTTCATCCACATCTAGCATTTCCTTGCTCAGATTGTAGACCTTCTGAATAGCTTGAACCTGAAGAAAAATTATGAAACATTTGTTTCAATTTGCTTGTATATTTGATTGTTTTTGTATGCAATTGTTTTTATAAAAAGTAAAAATATATATTCTGTAATATATATATTATATATATATATATAATTATATATATATTATTATATATATATATATAATATATTATCTATATATATATATTATATATATATATATATATATATATATTATATATATATATAATATATATAATACTTATATATATATTATCCTGGTATATATTTTTTTTTTTTTTTTTTTTACATGATACCACCACTCCCGGGAACGCCCTTTTCAAAAGGAGGGGCGAAAAAACTAATAAATAAAATAATAAAAATTACATAAAAGAATAATAAAAATTAAAAATAAATTGAAAAGTAAACCCACCCTGACCCTTGCCCAAACGCAATAATAATATATATTATATATATATATATATATATATATATTAATATATATATATAATAATATATATATAATATATATATATATATATATATATATATTATATATAATATATACAATATATATATATATATATATATATATATATATACCTTTATTTATATATGATATTGAGCAATTTGAACATAATCAGATTTATCAGTGATAGGAACAGTCAACTGAAGGCTTATTTTGTGCTCTTTTTTTCCTGCTTTGTTAGCATTTGCATTTCATCTTTGCTTTTCCATTCCCTGATTGCTTGCTACTCTTATCTCTTCTTCTTCTGATTTCCCTAAGATCTTTCATTTAGTCATCACCCTCTGCATTTTTTTTTGCAATTCGGTCTATTTGTTGTTTTCTTTGCCTTCTGGTTGGTCCTTAAACCATTATTTGGGCCACTTTCTATCAGTGAAGCCTAATTTTAATAGTGCTCTTTTACTTGTATGTTGATTTTCCTTATAAAGTAAATAGAGAATGGCAGGTGTTGTTTTCTTCCAGGCCATTGTCAAAATTTTGAGATATTATCACTCAACCATTTTATTGGTATATAACTTTAATTATATTAATTATTAATCTCTGTAACTCGCTGCTTCTCCTATAGTACAAGGTAAATACATAAATATTTAGTAGAATGGTATGAAAAAATTTAAGAAATTAAAAAAAAACAAAAAACAAAACAATAAAAACAATAAAACGAAAAAAACAAAAAAACGATGTTAAAAAAAACGATTTTAAAAAAAACACGTTTTTTAACAACTCTACGCGAGGCCCTACCTAAGAATCCCCGAGCTTGATTTGCTTCAGGCCGGCGTTGGGGCCTTCCACTAATCATGGCTCTATACTTGGCATCTTCTCCCCAATGGGGGAGAAGGGCCAAAATATTACGCAGTTACAATAAATCCTGAAGTAGATTCACCAACGCTTTTAAAAGGTGTATACAGGAGACTTGCAAATAAGTCTCTCACAGAGTTGTATAACCTCTGTGACATGCATGCATATGTCTTACAAGACTCCCTACCTTAACTTCAGTGTATATCTTGGTGATCTCAAGTGCGAAAAGGAATATTTGCCTCAGAACCACAGGTGAAGCCTGATGTTCTGTTTACACAGATATTCCTATTCACCCTCCTTCTGATTTGTACATGAAATGCATAGGAAAGTGGAAGAAGAACAGTTGAATATACTACTTGAAAAAGGGGAAAGAACTACAAATATGGATAAATAACACCTTTAACAAATGATTTTGCACACGTACTAATTACCACATCATCGTCTTTGACTCTTATTTTTCTCAAGAGATATTCACTTTTGTCCCCCACTTCCTTCCTCTATTTCATCTACTCCGAGTTTTTCTTTCGGTCAGGAGGGTCGGGAACTAGTTGGTAGAAGATTTTAACATTTCTTAAATTTTCAACTACTACTTTATCACCTTTTATTATATGAGCATTACTATTTGTGATCTTGACAACCCGATAGGGGCCGTGGTACTTGGGGGATAGCTTTCCAACATTATATTGTTGATTCTTTCCTAATAGAAATTTTGCTTCTTTTAAGTTCTTTGGGAGAAAGACGTTCCGATTTCGCAGATTTGTTTTTTTGGGCTAAGGGCTTAGCCATCAATTCAGTTATTTTCTCGATGTAGGTGTTGTATGATTTTGGTCCGTTTCGGATGGAGTTATTTAATAGACCGTCAGGAATGTTTATATCTTGGCCATATAACAATTTACTGGGGCAGATGCCACTCTCTGAGATGGGTGCCAGCCTTAGGGCGAATAAGACGAAGGGTAAGACGTCCAACCATTCTTGTGTTTTCATGGCGGTCTCGGCCAACATGGCTCTAATACTATTAATAATCATCTTATTCGCTACCTCACATTTTCCGTTCGAAGCTGGGTTGTATGTACTGGTAGTGGTGTGAAGTATCCCTAGTAGCTTACACACGCCCTCAAATAAGTGTGATGTAAAATTTGCGCCGTGATCTGAAACGAGGTGGCTGGGAATTCCAATGTGCGGAATTATCTGGTTGATTAAAGTTTGTACTATTGTCTCCTTAGTAATGTCCTTCAACGGAAATGCCCACACATAATGAGAGTATCGGTCGATGAGAGTTAATAAATACTTGTATCCTCGACATACAGGTAACTTTAGGATATCTACATGAATTACTTCAAACTTATAGGAAACTTCTTTGTATTTTCCGTAAATTGGATTTATTCCACGGCTGACTTTTGATATCTGGCATTGGGGACAGGAGAGAACTACTTCTTTGACTTTTTGATGCATATTTTTAAACACAAAATCGGCTTTTAATGCAGTAAGGCAGCGTGAAATACCCAAATGTCCTTGCAGGTGAGTCATGCGGATAAGTTCGACAACTCTGGCGTTTGGTAGAATGACTCGAGCATAATTTAAAGAGATATCGACATATAAAGAGATCTGTTTTTTCTTAAACCAGAACTCTTGTTTTTTAATAATTAAGCAGCTCTTTTCATTACCTGCGAGTAGTGAATTGATATAATCATCCTTTAGTTGGTCTTCACTTATCTCTGTGTAATCTATTTCTTTTCTGAATCGCTTTATTAGCTCTAGGTGTGCATCATTGCAATTTTGGATTAAATTTATTCGTGTGTTTACTGTTAAATTATCATTTAATTCATCTATTTTTGTAGTAGTCATTTTATCATTAAATTTATCTAAATTTTCTTTTTCTAATTCAAGTCTTTTATCTATAGTTAATCCTTTATTTTCAAAATTATTTTTCTCACGAGCGGCACGTGCGGGTGGGCTCTCGTAAACATTGCGGTAATTTAAATCCCTTACATCCATTCCTCCGTTGGAATTTATGACCGAGGAGTGTACCGCATTCCTTTTTATGGTTTGGGTATACCTCTTTTTTAAGTCTGGGGAAGGTTCTTCATAATGAAAGGTATTTAAAAGTCTATTTATTTCACCTTTTGTTTTTGTCTTGGGTGTGTCGCTTTGATTGGCCAGTTCACTTGCAGTTGAGCCAATCATATTGCTCGTAGGGAGGGGCGTAGTCGGAGGCTCCGCCTCTTTTTCAATATTGCCCTGTTGATCATCATTTGCAGTGTCTGCAGCTTCGCTAATAATTTTATTATGGTGTAGATATTCAGATAAAGGATTGGTCTTTTTATTAATCAGCTCCCAAGAGACTTTGTAAGCGCTTAGCAGGTTTAAAATCCTTATTTCCCGCAGAATATAATTCTTGCAATCATTTGATCTTTTATACTTTTGCAACAATTCCCGTGATTGTGTAACAATTTTTATAAGCTTCCCTGTGAGCAGGTATCCATACTTCCTCAAAATTTTAGTTAAAACCACTAACAATCGGTTTGCATGATCATATTTTCGTTCCGCAGGCGATAATATCGTGCTGTAGAAGGCGACGGGTCGATCTCCTTCTTCTCCGGCGAATAAAATTACTGCTCCAACCGCTACGTCTTTCGTGTGTATGATGATTTTGAAAGGGCTTGAGGGGCTTGGATAGGCTAGAGCGTTGGTGTTCTTTATAGCCTTTTTACTATCCTCAAAAGCTTTATCTGCCGCCGGGTTCCAATCGATTCTGCGATTTCCGTAGGGCTTTCCCTTCAGGAAGAGGTTGAGAGGGGCTGTAATATCTGAAAAGCAAACTATTGAAGAGCGGTAGAAGCCTATCTTTCCCAGATAACTCCTTAATTCTTTGACAGTTTTAGGCTTGGGGGTATCTATTATTTCACTGATCTTCTCATAATTTGGTCTGATGCCGTTTTCATTGATGGTATAGCCCAGATAATCGATTTCTTTCTCAGCTATTTGACATCGATAAAAGCTTGAAACACAAATGCTGAGGAGACGAACCCCATCGGTAAGCATCGATAGCTGTATGTGCCGATGTTTGAGGTTATGGTGAAGTATTTTTCAGAATCTGGGTGGAGTGGAATTCCATAAAATGCCTGGGTTAAGTCGATTTTAGAATATAGTTTACTTCCTTTCAAGGTGAACATGGCATCCTGAAGGTGGGGTAGCCCATAGGTTTCGATTTCTGCTCTTTTGTTCAGCTCTCTGAAGTCGGATATGATTCTGACCCGACCTTGGCTCTTCTCCAGGACGCTCACGGGGAATGACCATGGGGAGTTGGTTCTTCTTAACACTCCAGTGGCTAAAAGATTGTCAAATTCTGCCCGAGTTCGTGAATATAGTATGTGAGGGATACGACGGGGTTTGAGAAAGATGGGGGGTCCCTTGATGTTCACTTGATAAGGATAGGTGTTGGCTAGCTCTATTAATACTTTTTCAGGTATGAAAGCGGTCTTTTCATCAGTAGTTACAAGACCGTCCTCACCTATCAAGGCTGTGCTCATTCTGTCATTTTTATTTTTATATTTTTCAAAAATTTCGTCCCAAGTTTGCATTTGTGTCAATTTAATGTGGTGGTTTTCAGGTAAATATGGATTTAAAAATAAATTTTTATATTTCAATAAGATATCATTAAAAAGTGGAGGGCTAGAAGGGACATGCACAGAGGTGGTAGAGGAAAGTGAGAGTGACAGAGTAGATGGAAGGTTTTCATGCGCATATTTAATATTAAAATTTACATTTCTATTTAATTTCAAAGTCTTATTTGTGACAGAATCTATCAATAAGTCACGCTTGAAGTCAATGCCCATCTTAAATTTCTTTAAAAATGACAAACCTAATATGTTTACATCAATATTTGCTATATAAAAAGTATCAGAATATTTCCTGCCTAAATTTAGGTCAAATTCAATGGTTTTAATATCATAGATAGAAATTTTAGAATTATTTGCGGCAAACATATAACCCAGAGGAGGCTTCTTATTGGCAAGAGCACTCCCAGCCAGGATATTCTTGGCTGATCCTGTATCGATTAAATAATCTACCTTATTTATAGTGTCATAAACCTGGTAGGAAGTCAAATCGTCAATTTTACAAACCTTCTCGTTTACCACAACATCGGCTGCAACATTCTTACTGATAAAACAGCGGTCGTTAACAGCGCTTATAACGGTTGGGTCTAACAAGATATTTGTTTTATTGCTCTCACTTTCCCTTACCTGGTCCATAACACTCATATCATTAGATAAATTTGATGTAAAGAAGATATACCCCTCATGCAACGGGTTCACAGTTGTAATAAAATTTGTACAGTTTATCTTACCATAACATTTCGAGACAGTTGTATCATTTAATATAATATTTTTATTAATTGAAATATTTTTATATTGCGGACTATTACCATTTTTTATCGTTGATACTTTAGGTTGATTTGGATAAGGAACGTGCAATCCTTTCACATTTGGAATTAATGATTGTCTTTTAACAGAATTTTTATCTATAGTATCACTATTTTCAAGTTCATTGTTATTAATAGCATTATTTATATTTTCAAAATTCTTAGCACTGGATGTTTGTTCAATAACCTGATAATTTTTGTCATTTTTGTTATTATTATTATTATTATTATTATTATTATTATTATTATTATTATTATTATTATTATTATTATTATTATTATTATTATTATTATTATTATTATTATTATTATTATTATTATTATTTATTATTGGTAGTAGTAGTGGTAGTAGTAGTAGTAGTAGTAGTAGTATTTTGACTACTATTATTATTAATATTAGGAGTGTTTGTATTTTTTATATAATTATTGCTAATTTCACCAGCACTAAAATTTTCTGAGTTTATTTTGAAGCACTTTTCACTATTTAGGAGAGGATCGTTGATAATTTGAACTTTTGGGTAAAAGGAGACCCTTCTTTTGTGACCTAGATTTTCACGACTGTCGCTTGCTGTTGTTGCCGACAGCCGTTCATTCAGTTTTCCGAAGTTTGTGAGGTTGTGTGTGTGGCGTTCCTCTCGCCATTATTATGAAGTAATGAATATAAAGGGCATTCGACTCCTTCACAGCGATATGCTTTATATAAATAGCGGGAATGATAATAACAGAGGTTCTGAACGGCGTTATTAAAAGTATTCGAATATCCATTATTGACTTCTGACCTTGACTGTCTAGACTGGCTTTTGTCCCGTCTCATATTTCCTCTATCAGCTGCGTGGAGTTGACCTTGAAGCAGCTGTTGAACAGTGTTCGCC
>JABUQX010065090.1:20000-35000 GCA_015478945.1 Trachelipus rathkii
ATTTCATAAAAATGTTACCCTATTTTGATGACAGTGCTCTTCGTTGTCACAGTGATCGTCCTGTCATACCTGGTAGCATATCTCTCAAAGAAAAAATTAGCTAATTCGAGTGAAGGTCTATATAATAAAATATAAGCACATTGCCCCGCAACTTCATCAATTGCTAATGTGAAAGGGTATTTTCAACATTTCGGACTTGTGCACGACAGCCACCATTAAGAAATAGGTGGGGAGACAGCTTAAAGCAGGGAAGATTAATCGTTTTTTGATATAAAATTCTTAATGATATTTTCAGTTTCGACTTTAATATCGATCTCTCTCTCTACTCTCTCTCTCCCTTCTTCCTCCTCTCTGCCTCTCTCTCTCTCTCTCTCTCTCTCTCTCTGCCTCTCTCTCTTCTCTCTCTCCTCGTCTCTCATCTCTCTCTCTCTCTTCTCTCTCTCTTACTCTTCTCTCTCTCTCTCTCTCTCTCTCCCGTCTCCTCTCTCTCTCTTCCTCTCTTCTCTTCCCTCTCTCTCTCTTCTCTCTCTTCTCTCTCTCTCTCTCTCTCTCTCTCTCTCTCTTCTCTCTCTCTCTCTCTTTCTCTCTCTCTCTCTCTCTCTCTCTCTCTCTTCTCTCTCTCTCTCTCTCTATATATATATATATATATATATAAATATATATATTATATATATATATATATATATATATATTATATATATATATATATATATATTATAGTATACTATATATATATATGTATTATTATAATATATATATAATATTATATTATATATACTTATATTATACATATAATATATATATAATATATATAATATACTATAATATATTATAAATATCATTATAATAATATAGTAAGTGTATGTATATATAAATCCTTATAATATATTTTCCTAGTACTCAAATATAAAGGTAAAAAGATTTTAAATTGTATATAATTAAAGTTAAATTTGAATAAAATATTTCTGCCATAGAAATATTTCTTATTTTTTTTTTTTTTTTTTTTTTTTTTGTGTGTAAAATATAACAGATGACCTTTTTTTTTTTTCTATATATAGTTTATATTATTATTATCTCTCGACCTTATTTTTTACTTTATCGTTTATGAACTCAAAAAATAATAATAATTTCATCCAGTTTAAAAAAAAAAGAAAATTTCGAAATTTAGAATCTAAAGAAATTTATTGAGGAATTTTAAAAATATGTGTTAGCACATGTGTATAACTGTTTCCAGTAGTGATTTTTGCCTTTTAAAATCTATTAAAATCATCAAAAACTACATTTTGATTCAGAATAACACAAAACCCATACAAAACCAAAAAAACATGGTTTATTTGGTTTATTTAAAAAAAAAATAATGCCGTTTTTTTTTTAAAAAACTTTTTTTTTTTTCAACTTTGTATATATATATATATATATAAATATATATTATATAATATATACCCTATAAATATATATATATATATATATATATATATGTATGTACATACTATATATACTATATATATATATATATATATATATATATATATATATATATATATATATATATATAGCTATACATAGGTGGGCGTTATCGCCGATAATTTATCGCGATAATTGGTTTCGGGTTTTCTGTTATCCGATAAAATCTTTACCGATAATCGGTATCCGATAATTTTGTTCCAAACTACCGATAACTATATGGCGGCGATAATTTATCGCGATAACGGTTTCGAGTTATCTGCTATCCGATAAAATTCTTTTATCAATAATGGGTATTGCGATACTTTTTGTTATACTTATTATACTATATATAATATTAGTATATACCTATATTATAATATATATATATTATATATATAGTATATATAATATATATACTATACTATATAGTATATATATATATATATATATATATAATATATATATATATATATATATATATATATATATTAATATATATAATTGGCATTATGCCAGAATATGTTAGGGTAAATAAACTAAATATTAGCGAGACGTTATTTCAATTCTTTATATCTTTTTACTTTTTAGCTAATGCAGAGTAATGCTTCCATTTTAAAACTAGTTAAATAATATTTCTTTTTCACTTATCAATTATCAGGTCATGGCACCAGTCGCTGTTGCACTGGATCAAATCCAAGGGAAGAAACAGTGCTATCTGGGTTGCCTGATCCCCACCCTCATTGTGACCAAAAAAAAAAAAGCTGATTGACTTGAAGACCAATGCCAATCTCCAGTTCTGCGACCCTCTGGTCAATACCCTCCTTGGCGTCATAGGCAAGAGGTTCTCCAGCACCTTTGAAGTTGAGGAGTACCTTCTAGCCACTGCCTTCCACCCCAAGTTTCGCCTGATGTGAATGAGGACTTTTGAAGAAACAATGGCCAAAAAGTCAGAGGTCAAGGCCCTGATGGAGAAGAAGGTGGAAGAGTTATTGCGGCGTACCGAAATCTAGAACGCTAACAGTACCAGCAGCAGCGAGGGAAAGGACATGGAAGAGAAGGACTACTACTCAAGCATCTGTGATGCTGATGATTACACTGAACTAACTCAAGGTCAACGTCATCAAAGATCAATCAAGAGTAAAGCTGCTCTCATTGTAAATAAGTGGCTGCAGGCGAAATCGACAGACAGCCTGTCAGACCTAGCTTTAACAATGAGAAGGTGCTCATTGATCTCTTTATAAGGTACAATAGAGCCCTCTTACCCGCTAGGCAAACTAGGCAAATGCCTAGGGCGCGCCCTACGGTGGCTAGAAGCGCCGGCAAGACAACAGACAGGCAAGAAAAAAAATAGCTATATATGATATATAATATATATATATATATAATATATAATATATATATATATATATATAATTATATATATATATATATATATATATAATATATATATAGTATATACTATATTATATATATATATATAATATCATATATATATATTTATTTACAGTTGTCACCACCACTCACGGGCAAAGCTCTATTCAAGGAGGGCGGTGTTGCACCTGGCTGCTTCAAAAGTTTCACACTTCCTAGACAGCGTCCAAAATTACGCAGATGAGCACAGATGCAAGCTTTCATGCGAAGATGAGGGAGAAGATCTAAATGTCTCCAGGCTAGGAATAACACACAGAAAGAATCCGGATAGAGCAGCTCTGCCAACAGGAACCGAGGTGGCAGAAAAGAAGGAAGCCACCGCAGCGAACTACGCCTGGATGTTACCCAATATCCACTACCAACACTCGTGCGGCAGACACAGCACCCTTAGTGTTACGGAGGGCGTCGTAAAGGTAGCGCTGGTACGCGGAGTGACAAGTTCCCTTAGCACCTGCCACTGCAGAGTACTAAGAAAAGAGATAAAGCACACACATCGCCACGCCAAAAGATAGAGGGTCAAGAGAAGTGGAAGGTACGGAACAATTTATAAGTCTTTTGGCCTTTGACTCGACCCTGTCCAAATCGCCGGCGTGAGACTAGAGCCCCCCCCAGATAGATGAACATACTCTCTACAGGCGATGAGGGCCCTTGCTATAGCTGGCAGTAACTGAGAAGAGAAAAAAAAGTCTCGCAGTTCTAAACAGAACTCCCAGTTTCTTTGAGCCGCCCTAGCAACCGTTGTGATGTTGAGGTTTCCAAAAAACATTTTTTGTTTTATGTTAAGGCCAAGGATGATTTTTTATATATGTTCAACAGGAGAGACGAGAGAAACCGTCGAAAGAGAGTAGGAAGTTGGAGGTGTTTTAAGAGAGGAGATTTGTAGAAGGTTGGTTTTTAAAGAATTTAATTTCACAAGGTCGAGCGGACCCCACCTGGAAATATATCTATATCAGCGAGATGAATCGGAAAGATAAGACTGAGAGGCGCAATTCTAGAAGTAAAAGAGGAGCAGAATTGAAATGCAGTTGAGAATGGTTGGACGTGTGCGAACCTTCCCAACGCTGGAGGAAAGTTGTTAGTTTTGAGGAACATAGAGAATATAGATTGAACGCAGTGGGCGGCGGTCAGCACGGAGGCACATCTCTCTCAAAATTCGGGGAGGTTACCTGCACCTTATCCGCAGAAACCGAGCCGGTACCAGAGTCAACAGTTTTCATCTCGGATTATAGTATAGGCCGTAGAAGCGACACACAGGCAACCCAATAGGCCCGATTAAAGTGCCAGAAAAACTGCGTAGGGCAGGATGGAGCTGTTGGAAGAGAGAAGTATTAAATTTAGAAGACTAAAGGTTGTCGGTCAGATTTACCAAATATGATTCGATAGCTGTGGACTTCATGTATTTATAGAGAGAAGGACTGAGCTGGAGCTCGAAAACAATAGGTCAGCTGTGATTCAAGAATTGGTTGGGTACGGATCCGAATGGTTGTGTGCGTTCTTCTAATTAGTCTGCTCCAGGTCGTTTGAGTACATGCTGAATGATCGGCTCCTTCCCTACCTAAATCAGTTATGAGAGGACCCCCAACCATTCAGTGTTGTGGACATTGAAATCCCCCAAATAGAGACCTCAGTATTTGGATGAGAAGATTATTAACAGTCTCGTGAGAAGTTTGTAAGATATTCAAAAAAGGCGTGAAAATCTGTTTTGTTAGGAGAACAGTAGCAGAAACAACAAGATATATTGCTTAGTACAAGGAAGAAAGATTTTAAGCCACAGAACATCGAAAGTTAGGAGATTCGAGATTCTTTGAGACGTGTTACAGGAGTGTTTATGTTTACATAGTCACATACTCCACTCTTTAAGACGAGATTATGAATTCAGATTTTAGTTGGACATATTAAACGAGTCAGAGGATGACTTCCTAGCCATCTGGGTCTCAGACAGGAGCGAAAAGGTTTAGGGTTAGAGTTAGAGGAGTGGTATTCAGATGCAGAGTTAAGATAGATAGATTGCAAGCCACGGATGTTAGAAAAGAGGATATTAATCCCCCCCATCTTGCATATCTGTCATCTTAATGCACAGTGAAAAACACCAAACTCGAAACAACATACAAAAAAAAAAAACGAACAAAAACAAATAAATCAGGTAAAAGTGATTCGCACACTAAGGAGCTAAAATTTAAAAAGGTAAATGTCTAAAAGTTTAAATCGTATTTTACGAGTAAATGATGTAAAATATGAAAAATCATAAGGTTAAAAACAACACTAACGCTCTCTTACACCCATACAAATTACACGAATAAAAAAAAGTAAATAAAATTAATTTATACATTAAAACCCAAATTAAAAGTTCCAAGGGCTCCAAAATATTAAAAATCAAAATCTTAAACACGTGTGAAAAACGAAATTCAGGACTTATTGCTAGGCCCTCCTTAGTATATATATATATATATATAGTATATATATATATATAATATTATATATATATATATATATATATATATATATATATATATATATATATATATATATATATATATTATATAATATATTATATATATATATTATACTATATATATATATATTGTCAAAACTTTTTTTTTATTTCACTTTTAGGAGAGTAAATTTAAACCTTACTCAATTACCCAATGGAAATATGAATGTATAGTGGATTTGAAAATATAAAATTAACCCAAAAATTCTAAAGAAAGAACGTTTACTGCTAAAATTATTTAACTCAAATATTTCGTAAATGTATAAAAGTTCGTTTTAAGAGAGTGTGACAATATTAGATTAAATATAAAATTAAATCTATTTATTTATTTATGGAAGACTTATTTATTTTATTATAAAGAATAAGCTAAATTATTTGAAATATAAATGTATATACAAATTAGAATATTATTTTAAGAATACGTTTAAATCTCTGGAGCTTCGCAATAATACAATTTTGAATCAACGATTTGCCTTCTCAGAAAGTTACGTATCCAAATATTTTACTTTACCTAATTTAGAAATTAGACAATAAAGCTTTATGGAATAATTAAATGTGTATATATATAATGTATAATATTATTATTAAGATATTTTAAGAGTTCGAAATTAATTAAATAAGCCTAATTTAGTTTAAAAGCTTTTTTTTCGTTTTCTTGAAGAATTTAAGATTGTGACGTCATCAAAGCATCATTTTGATTTATCTCTCATGAATGGTTTTTAAAGTTTTTCCAAGGCTTAGATAATAATGTTAATATTTAAATATAGTAATTACTGGTGATCAGTTGTTCATATAAGGAATATTAATGATAAGAATAATATTAGGCGTTATAACGTTTCTTTTAAGTTTGTAATTAAATGCATTTTCCTTAGCTATTAAATATAAATTAGTTACCCTTTATTTTCAAGGAAGTACGAATAATTTCGACTTATTTAAATAAAATTAATTTCTTTAGATTGTACGAATAATAGTTAAGAATCGTTTCATTTTAGTTCGTAATTTACTTGTTCAAACTTCGTTGAGGAATATGAGTGGCACGAGATTTGAGGATTTCAGAAAGCAAAGCTCTCTCACAAAGGCAACTGTAGCTAAGCTACTTTAGAGTTGACAATTGTCTCTCAGCCAAACCTTTCCTAGGACTCGCAGTGGTTGCTGGAGTTCAACCCCTACTCACGCAGTGGTTGCTGGTGAGAGGCCCCAATAGATAGCTTCGGCTATCAGGCCTTCTGCCTTCCCCCGGACGCAGTGGTTGCTGGTCCCCAACTCACTTGGAGTTCCAGGACTCGCAGTGGTTGCTGGAGTTCAACCCCTACTCACGCAGTGGTTGCTGGTGAGAGGACCCAATAGATAGCTTCGGCTATCAGGCCTTCTGCCTTCCCCTGGACGCAGTGGTTGCTGTCCCAACTCATTTGGAGTTCCAGGACTCGCAGTGGTTTGCTGAAGTTCAACCCCTACTCACGCAGTGGTTTGCTGGTGAAGGAGCCACAATAGGACTAGTTTCGGCTCAAATCAGCCTCTGCCATCGAATCCCCTGACGAAGTGTTGCTGGCTCCCAACCATTTGGCAAGACGCTCTCACCAGGGTCTGCCTCGTAGAGAGTGGCACAAGTCTATGCTAGTCCGACGAGAAGTGTTCACGCCTCAGAAACTTCAGCAGTATGGTTCCCTCGACTGCTGGAAACGTGAGGCCACCAATATAGATAACTAATCGTGTATACAATCCATGGCCCTTCTGCACTCTTCACCCGCAAATAGCAGTGGTTCTTACTGTTCGCAACAATCATACTGGACTCACAGAATATATTCAGCAGTAACCAATACAACGCACGAATACTAGCTGCCTCTGGCTAATATTATGTTTGGTTCCTCCCATTGTCTATTGTTTAGTCTCCTTCTTTATAACGCAGGACAGTTTCTCACTAACCGTATTTTTATATTTTCTAGTTTAGTCCTTAGATTTTAGTTCGAGAGTCATTGTTGAGCCTGTGTGTCGAACTTGTTCACGCTAACTCCGAAGTCACCATCTTGCCCGCTCTTTAGAGGTCACGTGTCACATTGTGCCTAAATCTTACCTGAAGTACTACGCTACCGATTTATGTCATACCATATTGCCCGTTTATGTAAATAAAGTATCATATTTCAATAAAATCATTGTTAATAAAAAAGTTTCCTTATCCTGTCACCTGAAAATTGTCTTGTCTTAATTTTAAACTTTACAATTGGTGGCAGTCTCGTTGGACAATCGCACATTAGACAATTTCACAGTATTAGCTTTGCTATACAGGTGACAGATTGTTAATAATAAAATTCAATAGTAAAAATAATCTTTAATGGTAAAAATAACGTTAGTAATAAAAATCGATAGTAAAAATAACCTTTTAAATAGAAGTAACGTGGTAAAAATTAACATTAATAATAAAATTCAACAGTAAAATAACTTTTCTATAGTAAAAAGTAACGTTAATAATAAATTTCAATAGTAAAAGTAACGTTAATAATAAAGTTCAGTAGTAAAAATTTAGCACTCATTAATAAATTTATCATTAATAAACCCATTTATAGTTAAATCATGGCTAACGAAGAAAATCACTTATCTTTTTCTAGTATTTTGGGAAAACTGAAACCATTCGATGGCAAAACCAGTTTTAAGAGTTTCTTAAATCAATTTAATACAAGATCAAAACTAGAAAATTGGAGCGATGAAAACAAGGTTAACATAATGAAATGTTTATGTACTGAATCAGCACAAACGTATCTAAACTCACATCCCGAAATAGATGACTTAGACTTTGATGAATTAGTATCTTTTCTTGAAAAAAGATTTAAGAATGTAATCTCTAAACAAGAAGCATATAATCAGTTTACAAATATAAAGCATGGTAATTTAAATATAAAAGATTACGCTAATAAGATCGACGAAATAAGTCAAGATGTGATGGATATTTTAACAGAGTTTAATGATATAGATAGTAGAGACCAATTTTTAATTTCTATTTTTACTAATGGATTAAATTATGAGATTAAAAAACTTATAGGTATTCAAGAATTCTCTTCATATAGTAATTGCGTCCAATCAGCTTTAAAAACTGAGAAAATATCCCCTAGAAGAACAATAAATAATTTTCATAACCCACCTAACAGATCTTATAATCAAAATAACTTTCAAATTAGACCTTATAACCCACCTAATTTTCAAAATAGATTAATTAGCGTAAATAACATACAAAATAATAGATTACCATATCCACAAATAATTTGCTATCATTGTAATGAACCAGGCCATAAGAAATTTAATTGCCCAAGGCTTAACCGAAGATATAGAGGGAACTCAAATTTCTCAAAAAACTAATGAAAAGATCCATTTTAAGTTAAATAGATAACCCAATAATAAATGTAAAAATTAATAACATCAAAATGGCCGCCTTTTTAGACTCTCTGGGTCAATAATTTCTTTGGTAAATTATCAATCATTAACTAAATTACTTGAAATGGATCTTTATGAACTAAATAAAACTAAAAGAATTAAAAAGTCAAATTTAAAATTAACAGGTGTCTCTGGTGAAATACTAAATATAATAGGAAAAATTTCACTAGCCTTGAAGATAGGAAAAGTAAATCTAACTCATGAAATATATATAATAGAAAATTCTCAATTTCCCGGAGATATATTAATAGGTAGGGATATTCTTAAGAGATTAGGTAAAGTAACATTTGACTTTAATGAAGAAAATATATACGTTAATAAAACTAAAATACCCATAACTAATCTTATAAATAGTCGTTCATTTTGTTATAATATAATTAAAAATGAAATCCCTTATGATAAAATAGCTACAGAATTTAAAGTTAGACTACCTCCTGGATCATTCATTAAAACGTATGGCAAAGTAAATGAATATTGGAAAAATAAAGAAATAGTTATAGAACCTAATTGTGAAATGGAAGGGATAAGAATAGGAAATACTTTAGCTTATGTAAATGATAATCTCCAAACACCTTTCACCGTAGCTAACTATTTAGATCATGAAGTAGTTTTAAATAAAAAGGAATTAATAGGAGATATATATCCAGTTGAGGAGCATGAAATCAATATTCCGAATCTAATTAATAAGGAAAAGACTTTTGATTTAACTAATTTAAATTTAGATAACCTTGAAACCGCACAACAAATGAAGATAATAGAGATACTTAACAAAAATAAAGATGCTTTCGCCCAAACTTCAGACGATATTGGTCTTTGTAAACTTTTAAAACATAAAATAGATACTGGAGACTCCAAACCAATTCATACACCCCAATATAGACTTCCGTACACCACAAAAGAAATAATGCAAGAGCATGTACATAAAATGCTTAAACTAGGATTAATAGAGAAATCAAATAGTCCTTGGTGCAGTCCAGTAATTCTAATTAAAAAATTTGATGGAACAAATAGATTTGTGTTTGACGCTTGCTCATTAAATAAGGTAACAAAAACCGAAGTTATGGCTATGCCGAAAATAGATGAAATTTTAACATCATTTAACGAATCAAAATATTTTACAGTTTTAGATAATTTAAAAGGGTTTAATCAGATTGAAATAGAACCAGAGGATAGATATAAAACTAGTTTTATGGGTCCCGATAATAATAGTTACCAACATATAAGAATGTGTTATGGCTTAGTAGGAGCACCATCTACTTGGTGTCGTACACTATCTATTTTGTTTTCAGAAGTATTAGGAAAGTTTTGTCATATATATATGGATGATCTAATTTTATATAGTTCCACTTTTGAAAAACACGTAGAACAATTAGAAGAAATATTAAAAATTTATCAAAAGTCAGGATTAAAACTCTCGTTAAAAAAGTGTAAATTTGCCCAACATTCTGTTAAATATTTAGGCCATATCATTTCACAGAAAGGAATACAGATTGATCCTATGAAAATCCAAGGAATTGTAGATTTTGAAACCCCGAAAAACGTTAAAGCTGTTAGAAGAGTCATAGGAATGGCATCTTATTTTAGGCGTTTCATAAAGGACTTCTCAAAAATTTGCGCCCCCCTAACTAATTTAACAAAAAAATACTCTAAATTTATTTGGACGAATGTGGAAGATGAAGCTTTTCTAAAACTAAAAGAATTACTTACAACTTCGCCTATATTAATACACCCGGACTTTAGTAAACATTTTAAAATTCATACCGATGCATCTGGAAGTGCCATTAGAGCAGTAATCACTCAAGAATCAGAAGGAATAGATAGACCAATAGCTTATTATTCTAGGAAGTTATCTGCTCAAGAACAAAATTATAGTACTACGGAGCGAGAAGCTTTAGCCTTAGTCAATTCTATTAAGCATTTCGATTACTATTTGTATGGACATAAATTTACCGCTGTAGTAGACCATCAAGCTTTAAGATATTTATTTAAATTTAAGCCTGTAACACCTAGAATTGCTAGATGGGCTCTCTTACTTACCGAATTCAACTTTGATATACAGTTTAAAGCCGGAAGAGAACATGTCATACCTGATGCAATTAGTAGAAGTGTACAAAATATAAATAATATAAATATTCAAGAAGATCATTTTCAAAAATTAAATCCAGAAGAAATTAGGAAAGAACAGTTAAAGGATTTGAGATGGAGAAAGATAATCAATTATTTTGAGCAAAATAATATAGAAGGAATTGCACGAGATATTGATCTTAGTAAATTCACAATAATAAATGGTTGTTTATATTTTATTAGAACAGAAATAAATAATAGACCTTATCTAGAAACTCTTATAATCCCAGAAACTTTAATAAAAGATGCCCTTTATATAGTTCATGATTCAGAATTAAATTTCCATTCAGGATTTTTGAAAACACTTAAAAGGGCCGAGAGCTTATTCTACTGACCTAATATGTCCCAAGATATTAAAAATTATGTTAAAAATTGTTTAACCTGTCAAAAACTTTCCCCGTATAAAAATATTAAAGCTCCCCTTCAAAACTATGAAACTATGACTTCCCCAGGAAAATGGTTGGGTATTGATATAATGGGTCCTTTACCTATTTCTGATAATGGCAATAAGTATGTCTTTTCAATAATAGAACACTTTTCGAGATTCATTCAAACATATCCCATATCTAATATAACTAAAGAATCCATTGTAAATTGTCTAATAGATTATGTTAATAAATTTTCTGCCCCACTTCATATTACTGCAGACAATGGAACTCAGTTTCATTCTAAATTATTTAAAGAAGTTTGTGAATTTTATAAAATTAAAGTCCATCATACTACTACCTTCCATGCACAATCTAATCCTTACATTGAAAGAAGTAACAGAAGCATTAAATTTGCTTTAGCTTCTGCCTTAAATAATAGTTGTTTAAATAATTGGGATAGTTATCTTCCATTTGTAACTTTAGCTCTTAACACTTCTTATCATTCAAGCATAAATGAAATTCCCTTTTTCCTATTTTTTGGAAGAGACGCAACTTTACCATTATCAGAAATAATATCTCTAGCCAAAGATTATGATTATAATGGGAGAAGTTTTAAACAAGATCTTTTTATAAAAACAAATGAAGCATATAAACAAGCTTATATCAGCCACAAAAAGGGACAAGATAAACAAAAAAAGTATTATAAATCTAAAAATTTTAAAGAATTTAATATAGGAGACTTAGTACTCTTAAAGGATAATTATAGAGTTGGTAAAGGGAGTAAATTAAAACTTAGATGGTTAGGGCCATATAGAATTATAGATAAAATCTCGCCAGTTAATTATTATATAAAACCAATCTTTGACTTATCGAAAAGAGATGAAAAAGTACACATAAATAGAATAAAAATGTGTAACTCTCCGTTCCTTGAATTTGACATTAATCAAGACTTAAACAAAAACCTAAATGAAGAAGTATTATATAATAACAATGAATCAGAAATAGAATCAGAATCGGAATCGGAATTAGATATTAGAAATTACTACACAAGAAATACTATTGGCAACAATAATGATAATAATAATGAAAATAATGATGATATTAATAATAGTGATAATATTGATAGTGATGATAATGATGATATTGATAGTGATAATGATAATGATAATGATAGAATTGGTGATAGAGATAATAAATATAACTTAAGATCTAAAGGAAAGGTACCAGAATATAATAGAGTTCAAGGAAGACCTATTGAATATAAGGTATTAAATGTAATGGTTATAATTTTAGTATTGATTATTTGTAGGATGATTTAGATAGCTATAGGCTATGGCAGAAGAGAGCCTAACCCGCTACTCTTATTATGGTTTGTCTTGCGGTTGACATGGTCTTGTCAAATTTCCTTACTGGTTTAATCCAAAATGGTCAGATTTTCTAGGAAACGCCATTGTAAGGCCGCTGAGAAGAACTAGTATGATAAGATAGGCCTATACTTATGCATGCTATTTCGAGACAATTGTTTAAATTAATGTTTTTTTTATTGCAGGAACTCTATTATTAAAAGAAGGTAATAAATTTAAAAATGAATCAAAATAAAAACAAGCTAACATTGGATACTTTTGGTCGATTGTTCTTAAACTGTTTAAAACAAGGCATTTCATGGCCAGTAAACTTAGACTATAGGAAAAAGGGCAAGAATTTCAAGATAGTAAGGAAATCCATAGAAGAACAAATATTTACAGATGATCTTGAGTACTTGTCCATTGTGAACCAATATCATGAAAATGAAAGTAGCTTTCAAATCTCAGAAGTTTTCGAGAGGATGCACAAAACATATAGGAATAAGAAGTTTACAACTTACTTCTCCATTGAGAACGACACCCATAAATTTATGAAAATAACAAAAGAGACAATAATTAAAGAGATAGAACTAAAAGTAAGGAAAATGAAGTGGTGGAGAGTTTACTTCCATCATGGCAACGCTAAAGAAATGAGGAATCTTCCTGCTCTCCAACCTCATAATCAATCAAATTTAAGAATGCTTATACCAAAAAGACCTTATACGACCTTAAGGAAGCAGTTACTGAAGAAAATTTTGCTTAAAGGAAAGAAAGAAACTTGTAACAAGGAAAATTCCTTAAGCAAGGAAGAATTAACTTTGAAAATAGATCAAAGTCTAAACTCAACCTCAAGTATTGACATTTCTTTATCCGTTGATAATTTAGAAGAAGATTTACATAACATAACACATTGTGAGATTTCAGCACCCATTTCACCTATCCATGACGACGAAGATGATGAAATGGAACATATTTATGAATTTGAAATGGTACCTTCTTCTTCTCCTATAGCTTCCTCCTCTTCCTGTTCTTCTCCTTCTTTCCAGCTTCCTCCTCCTTCTTCTTCTTACCTTTCTCCTTATGTTCCGCAAAGAACATCAACCCCAGGTTCTACTCCCCTTATTCTCCAACTAAATTTTCCAATTCTTCTTTTTCTTCCTCCCTATCTGAGTTTGAATTTATGGAATAATTATAGATTTGATTCCTCTAATTTTTTTTCTCATTGACAAGGTAAATAAAGTTTTATGAAGTGAGTTAATTTTCCTTCCCTAAATAGTTGAAATCCTAAAGTGAGGGTAATGTAAACTTTTTTTTTATTTCAACTTTTAGGATAGTAAAATTATAAACGTTACCCATAAAACTACAAATAAAATAAGAATTATATCGATTTGAAAATATAAAAGTTACCCAAAAATTCATAAAGAAAGAACGTTTACTGCTAAAATTATTTAACTCAAATATTTCGTAAATGTGTATATAAAAGTTCGTTTAAGAGAGTGTGACAATATTAGATCTTAAATATAAAATTAATCTATTTATTTATTTATGGAAGACTTATTTATTTTTATATAAAAGAACAGTGATTTTATTTGAAATATTAAATGTATATACAAATTAGAATATTATTAAGAATACGTTTAAATCTTTTTGAGCTTCGCAATAATACGATTTTTGATCAACGATTTGCCTTCTCAGAAAGTCACGTATCCAAATATTTTACTTTACTTAATTAAGAAATTAGACAATAAAGCTTTATGGAATTAATAAATGTGTATATATATAATGTATAATATTATTATTAAGATATTTTAAGAGTTCGAAATTAATTAAATAAGCCTAATTTAGTTTAAAAGCTTTTTTTCGTTTTCTTGAAGAATTTAAGATTGTGACGTCATCAAAGCATCATTTTGATTTATCTCTCATGAATGGTTTTTAAAGTTTTTCCAAGGCTTAGATAATTAGTTTTAATATTTAAATAGTAGTAATTAGTCATTTTCAGTTGTCCATAAAGGAATATTAATGATAAGAATAATATTAGGCGTTATAACGTTTCTTTTAAGTTTGTAATTAAATGCATTTTCCTTAGCTATTAAATATAAATTAGTTACCCTTTATTTTCAAGGAAGTACGAATAATTTCGACTTATTTAAATAAAATTAATTTCTTTAGATTGGTACGAATAATAGTTAAAGAATCGTTTCATTTAGTTCCTAATTTACTTGTTCAATTTCGTAGAATATGGAGTGCACGAGATTTAAGGATTCAGAAAGAAAGCTTCCTCACAAAGGCAACTGTACTAAGCTACTTTAGAGTGACAATTGTCTCTCAGCCAAACCTTTCCTAGGGACTCGCAGTGGTTGCTGGAGTTCAACCC
>JABUQX010065091.1:0-27500 GCA_015478945.1 Trachelipus rathkii
AAAAAGCAGTCGAGTGTAGAGATAACATAACGCACGGGCGCATTTTAGAGAGTTGAGTGATATTACTACCTCTTTTGTGGCGCGGGCATTGGGACCAAAATGGCTTTGATTTCTCACGTATCAACCAAGAACTCCAAAAGTAAAAATGATTAATAGAAAAGGGGAATTAATCAGTGTGATTATTATTGTAAAATAAATACACGAGTAGTTAGACTGCATTTTCATATCAACATTATAGGTTATTAATATTATATTATATATTATGTATAAATAATTGAAATTATAATTATCATTATAATATATTTTATATAATTCTATATTTACATTAAAGTAATAGATAATAGGATCGTGAAGCTATAAAGTAATTACTTGTAAACAGCTATGTTTAGCGTTTGAGTATTGTGCACAAGTATATGGGTTCATTATTTAAGAAAAGACATAGATATGCTGGAGCTAGTGGAACATAGAGCAACAAGGATGATTTCTGGTATTTGAAAGTATAATAAGTATAGCTATGATAATAGTAAATAATCTCATTTAGTATAGGAGTATTTATGAAAATTTTTATATTATTTATTTTTGTAATTATATAGTGATTATTTCTTTGTAATCAATAGTAACCCTAATTTGCTTTGAGATTATAATTACATATAAACTTATTAGGGATGTTAAAGATACGCGAAAAAGTAGGGCGCCGATACGATATTTCCTTGATACCGAACTTATTTTTTTAGGGTGCCAGATACCGATACCGCGGGATATTCTCGATACTATTTTTATATTATATACTTATAAGATAAGGCAGGGACAGTTAAATAATAGAATTATTAGATACATTTATTGCTAATAGCATTTAGTTTTCAACTCAAACGCATAGTGGTCCATTCCCTGTAAAACAATAAGCTTGTCATTTATATTAATCATATTTGTTTTGTGCTTCCAAGTTATTTTATCTTTATAAATTAAAATAGTAACCTAAAGGAATAATCATTGCAAATATAATATTAATAACTTTTTATGTTTGTGTTTATTAAAAAATATTCTATTTCCATTTTCAAGTAAGTATTAACAAAGTTTAGCTACTAGCTTTTATGTTTAACATGATTGACAATTTACAAGAAGATTCTTTTAACTAGCTACATTATAAAGAATATAAATGAATGGAAAGAAGAACCTCAATTAATCAGCTGAAAGATAAAATAAAAACGCTATTATTCAACCATGACAATAATAAATACTCCTTTAAGATAGATTATCATTCAATACTCAAATTCAAAAATTCAAAATGACATGCAAAAACATTAGCTTTCACTAGTATCTGGAGAGAGACTGTTCTTTTTTGGGGTGTTTTACATTCCTACCTACACTATAAATAAATACGCTCTCTCTATCGACTGATGAAGGAGGTGCTGATAATTATTTGCCTGCAAGCCCTGATAATAATGAAAACTTGGCCCATTTTCATCACCGTATGAAAGGATTCCCTTCTGTAGGCAACCCTCTATGTTTTCGTAGAGCCTTATCTTCCTCTTTCACAGACTGCAATTTGAATTATCTTTGCTTCCTTGATGCTGGCTCTTCAGTTTTTACGATGAGGTTTCCTGGTGTGATTACCTTTGAAAGGTGAATGAGATGTCAATGCAATTTCGGCATGAACTTATTATGAAAGTCTAACATATCCAAATCCTGCATTCAGGTAGGTTATTTGGTTGAAAAGCCTACCATCGTCATCTATCCAGTGCTGTTGCCAGGGTTGCAGATAAGGCGGCATTCACTTCTGTCTTTTTTTTTTTTTTTTTTTTTTTTTTTTTTTTTTTTTTTTGTCAGCTGAGCAAGCTCTCGGTTATGCTATTTATTTTAATGCATTCAGAAGTGGTTACTGTCGGAGGGTGCCATTCTTGGTGGGTTTCAACATGCTTTAAGGAAATTCCTTATTAGAACTTTTATTTATTTAATTTTATTTTTCGAACTGACAACGCCGCTCACGGGCAGAACCCTAATTCAATGAAAACGTGGTGGTGTTGTACGCCTCAAAAATCCATCTAACGCAAATTTAACGTCAGAAGTGAGCAAAGAACGCAGGCTTTTAAAGTTGAGGGAAATAAATTGAGTTAGGAAACCAAGATGATGAAGAGAATTCCACAGACTACAGCAGGTGGCAGGAAAAGAAGAGAAGCACCCGCAAGCGATACTCAGTCTGGAGTTTACTTAACATCTGAACACAGAACCTCATAGTGCCGACACAGCCCCCTTGTGCTACCGAGGGCGCGTCGTAAAGGTGGTGGTACGGCGATGGATAGTTATCCCTCGAGCAGCTTGCTTACAGTACCTATTAGAAAAGTCTATAAAAGCACAATCAGTCGCCGCGCAAATATTAAGGGTCAATGTGAACTAGATAGATAACAGGACATTTATAAGTCTTCTTGGCCTTTGACTCACCCACTATCCTCAAAGCCGGATCCGAAACCACGAGACCCGCCCCCCACAGATATGAGTAGCAGTACTCCATACAAGGGCGGAATGGATAGAGTTAGCTTGGCAGGAAAAAAGGTCCGAAAAAAAGGTCTCTGCACTCTAAAACAGAACTCCGCAGTTTCTTTGAGGCCCGCCTAGCAACCGTTGTGATTTGAGGTTTTCAAAAACATTTTTTTTGTTTATGTTAAGGCAAGGATGTTTATATTGTCAACAGGAGAGACGAGGAACCGTCGAAAGAGATAGAAAAGTTGTGTCTTAGAGAGAGATTTGTTTTCAAGTTTGGCGTATTTTAAAGAATTAAATTTCACTAGCTTTAGGCTACACCACCGTTATACCCTATTCAGATCAGAAAGAATGAAATCGAAAGATGAAGACGAGAGACAATTCGAAAAGTAATAGAAGGAGCAGAATTGATTATGAGGATTGAAGAATGAAGGGTCAAGTCATCGACAATGAGGAGTGGATAAGAGTTAGATGTGCGGTGAGAAGATCATTGATGAAAAAGCAGGAATAAAGTAGGATAAAAACAGAACCCCTGAGGAACACGACTATTGACAGAAAAAGAAGAAGTCGCCCCCATCAACAACAAGCTGATATTGAACGATTTGAAGAAAGCTAGACATAAGTAGCAAAGAGAAGAAGGAAACCCCAAGGAGGGGAGCTTGGAGAGCAGTGACGCGTGCAATACCCGGTCCAAATGCTTTGATAATGTCAAGCGCAACCACACTAGACTCCCCCTAATTCATAAAAAAGGTAACCCATAACTCATTGAGATTATAAAGTAATCATCAGTAGATCTACGAGCAACGCGAAAGCCCCTACTGGTAATCTAGAAAGCAATGGGAAAAGAAGATTCCAGAGAATCACAGAAGTGAGAGTTGAGAAGGGTTTCAAAGATCTAAGACAAGAATACAAGTGAGAGCTATAGGGCAATGTTTAGAAGGATCAGAGCAAGCAATCATTTTTTTCGGAATAGGTGGGACATATGCGCGCTTCCAACCACTTCAACGGGAAAGTGCTAGTATTGAGCGCATAGAGATATAGTTGAACCGAGGGGTGTTGGTCAGCATCGGAAGGCACACTTCCCTCAAAAACTCGGAGAGCGAATGCCATCCCGGGCCACCCGCCTTTCCTAACGTTCATAGAATTTCAAGAGCTCATGCACCCAATCAAATGAAAATGACAAGGTAAGGCATAGGACTTACTCTGAGAAAGGAGTAATGTTTAATGGAGGTAAGAAGGAATACCAGAATATCCGTCCAGTTGATGAATAGAGGAAAATTTAACGGTAGAGCCAAGAGATTGATTGTCACTTTCCATTGGAGTATTATTACAAACTGAATTTCTCAATTCCCAAATGGAATAGGCTCCCTTGGTAAGGGGTAAATTAAAGTATAGTAAGGAAAAAGGGTGATTTACAGAAGTATGTTAGTAAGATTAGTTTTATTGTAAAGAGCTAAATTTCACATGGTTTAGGTAGAACCAAGGAGGTCAGCATAGCTTATTATTTTCGTTTAATGTTAATTGTTTCGCTTTTCTCGTCGAGAGTTATCCTGCAACGATTTCCTAGCTGAATGAAATTTGGCAAGAGTGATAAGAGAACGAGCAATAATTTTTCCACTAATTCTATTATTCTTAATCAGCTTACCGATATAAAGCATTTATGTTCCTCTGCCATAGAAATGGCATGGAGAATACATAGCAAACGATCGAACCTTATTAGGATTTTGAGGACGCAAAAGCTTAGTCATAGAAGGACACATGACCTGCTCATTATTTTATTCCAATTAACAATTACGTTTCACACTTTTATTCGCAGAATCTGAAGCGTACTAAGAGTCAACAGCATTTCACAGCTTCAATATAGTTTTAGTCGTAGAAAGCAAACGCATGCCCCGCAATTCGCCGATCAAGTGGGCCAGAATAAACGCATAGGTTGCAGGATGGAGATGGTTGGAAGAACAGTTATTAAAATTAAGTGATATCAGGTTGTGGTCCAGATTTTACCGATAGGAGCGAAAGGTGGTGTATTTATTAGAGAGAAGGACTCGTGGTGAAACATAGGCTCAAGATGTGTTCATTAATGAATCGTGTTTTGCAGGACGATCCCGTGAATGTGATGGTATAGGATTATTTAATCAGTTGCTCTCAGATCGTTGAGAATACTGAATGATTCGGCTTCTTCCCAACTTAAATCAGTAGAGAGGAACCCAACAATTCAGTTTTGTGTACATTGAAATCCCCTAAATAGAGGACTCAGTAATTTGCATGAGAAGATATAACAGTCTCAGTGAGAAGTAGTAAGGTAAATCAGGAAAAAGTCATGAAAAATCTTTGTTCTGTTTAGGAGAACAGTAGGCTAGAAAGCATAAGATATTGTAGTAGATAGGAAGAAAGATTTTAAGCCACAGAACATCGAAGTTAGGAGATTCGAGATTCTCGGAGACGTGTTATAGGGAGTGTTTATATTTTTACATAGGCACATACTCCACCTTCAATTTACCGGTTAAATTTACAATAAAGTTATAGCTTGGATATATTAAATCGTTGAAGGATGAATTCTTAGCCATGTGTGGGGTCGCAGACAAGAGCATAAAATTAGCGTTTTAGAGTTGAGAGGTAATATTCCATTGGATGCAGAGTTAGAGGCAGCCATTGATGTTGTAAGTCAAGAAGAAAGCCAACGCCTGTGCAAAATCTGCTATATCACGCAGCAAACGCACTTTACGCAATACTAGCACTTCGGTCACAGATTACGCAATAAAAAAACAAAAAAAAAAAAAAAAAAAAAACAGACAGAAACAAATAGACAAAAAATCGCAAGGAGAAATGTGGAAAATTTATTCGTACGCCTAAACCTAAATTTTAAAAAGGATAAAACTTCTTTCTATTTACAGGCAATATCTAGAAATATTGAATAATCGAAAGCTTAAAAACACTCACGCACTCAACGACATTTTTAGTTTTGTGTAAAAAAAAAATATATTGAATTAAAAAAAGTAGAAAATAAATCTGTATAAATTTAATTAATAATAGCTGTCCAATATAGTTGCTAATTATTTTACGCTAAAAGACCAAAGTTTGGAAGAACCTAAAAATCTAAGTTAAAAAGGGAAGTTGAGGAAAATAAAAAAACATTAACTTGTACTTTGTACTAGCATCTAATCGAAGCTAGATTTGATTATTCGATCTACAGTTTTACATCAATTTTTTTCACTCAGGCCAAAAGTAAGAAGTTATCGGCTAAGTATTCGGCCATTTTAACCGATACCGATAACCGGATACCGATACCATCAAATAATGGCGATCTACGATATTCGATTTACCGTATACTAAATCGGTACACAGCAGCTGTTATTTATGTCGCCTATATATTAATATAATATACTTATATTGTGAATTTAGACATAGATTGAAAAAAGGTTAATTGTAACGAAAGCTCGTCTAATTGTTATCCATTTTTATGTTTTTAATAATTAAAGAGTGTTTTAAAATGTGTCTGTTTTAATATAATCCTCAAGCAACTTAAGGGTACAATGATTAAGAATTTATTCATAATATATATATATATATATTATATTATATAGTATATTATATATTTATTATATATATATATATATTAATTTATATATATTATATAATAATAATATAATATATATTAATATATATACACTATTAATATTATATAATATATATATATTATTTATTTTTATAATAATACTATATATATAATACTATTATATATTATATTTATATATAAATATTATATATATAATATATTAATCTTATATATAATATATATTATATATATATATACAACTGATATTGAAAGAAATTTAAAGATACACGTTGTCGTTATATTTCTATATGATCGGACCTAATATATATATATAAATTAATTTGCTCATGAAAACAAATAAACATAAAAAACTTATAATTTACTTATTGCGTTTATATATATATATTATTTATATTATATATATATAATATTAATATAATTTATATATATATTATTATATATATATATATATATATATTTATAATATATATATATATAATAATATATATATAATAATAAATTATATAATATTATATATACTTATTAATTATATTATATATATATATATAATATATATATATATATATATATATATATATTATATAATTAACTATAGGCTATATAAATTCTTAATCAATGTACACTAAGTTGCTTTGAGGATTATATTACAACAGACACATTTTAAAAACATCTTTAATTATTGTAAAACATTAAAATGATAACATTAAAGAGCTTTCCGTTACAATTAACTTTTTTCAAGTCTGTCCTAATTCACAATAATAGTAAATCCATATAATTTAATAGGGATGTTCCCCGATAAGTATCGGTATAATCGGTATCGGAGTAGTAATCGGCATTTTGTGATGGTATCGGTTATCGTATCGGATCGTTAAAATGGCCCGTACTTAGCGATACTTGCTGTGACTTGTTTGGTGAAAAATTTATGAGAACTTTTAGATTCAAATAATAAATCTAGTTTCGATATAGATAGCTAGTACCAAGTTATGTTTTTTTTCCTCGATCTCCTTTTTATACTTAGATTTTTAGCGTTTCCCAACTTGGTCTTTAGCGTATAATTTACCTATTTGGAGCAGCATTTATTATACATTTATACAGATTTATTTTCTACTTTTTTAAGTTGAATGCCTTGTATTTTTTTTTGTACACAACTTCGTGAGAAGCGTGTGATTGCGTGAGTGTTTTTAAGCTTTCTGTAGGCCTATTAACATATTTTTAGATATTTGCTGTAAAATATGGGTTTTATCCTTTTAAATTTAGGTTATTAAGCGTCTGAATATTAATTTTACCACATTATCCTCCTAATTTGGTTTCTTGTCTATTTTTGGTTATCTAAGTCTTGTTTTTATAACAAATTTTATTTATCTTTATTTGTGATCCAACTTATTTTTATTGATTGGTGCAGTAGATATTTGCACGCTGATGCATCTGGGAGCGAGATGCAAGACAGATTTGAACAGGCGTGGCTTTCTTTGATTTACCACATCAATGGTTTGCTTCTCTAACTCTGCATCCATGGAATATTACCTCTCTACTCTAAAACTAATTTTATGCTCTTGTCTGAGACCAGATGGCTAAGAATTCATCCTTCACTCATTTATATATTCCAATCTATAACTTATTTTACTCCATCTTCCGTTTGAAGGGTGAGTATGTGCTATGTAAATATAACATTCCTATAACAGGTCTCGAGAATCGTCGAATCCTCCTAAATTCGATGTTTTGTGGCTTAAAAATCTTTCTTTCTTCTACTACATACTTCTTATTTGCTTCTGCTACTGTCTGCTCCTACCAGATTACAGATTTATCTATGCCTTTTTTTGATACCAATGGTTAAAGCTTCTCACGAGACTGTTATATTTTCTCATCCAAATACTGAGAGGTCCTCTATTTGGAGGATTTCAATGTACACTTAAACGATTGTTGGGTAATCTCTCGTACAGAGGTTTCTTTTCTAAATTTAGTAATTTACATTCAGTATTCTCAACGATATGGAGCAACTGATTAAAATAACCTACACATCATTACCGGATCGTCAACCGATTTCTTGACACACTTGACTAATGCTTTCACCACTAGTTCCCTTACTCATCTATAGAATCCTCACTTCGCTCCTATCGTAATGACCACAACCTTATATCACTTAAATTTTAATACTTTCTCTCAACATCTCCATGCTGCCCTATGCGGTTTTTCTGGACTTTTGATCGGGCCGATTGGGGGGCATTTGCGTTGCTTCTACGCTAACTATTATTGACAGTGAACTGCTTTGGACTCTTAATTGATTCGCTTTCAAGAATTCTGCGAAAAGTGGGCATATGTAATTGTTATCGGATGGGAGCAGGTTCATTCTTCTTGACTAAATCTTTTTCTCCTCAAATCTCCTGGTTCGATCGGCTTGTTTCCTGCGCATTCCAAGGCTATGAGAGCACATGCTTATCCGAGTTGTGTGGAAAAATTCCAGTTCTCTCCTCACTCTTGCAATTTTCATTCAGCTGAAATCAGTTGCAGGATATTCTCTGTCGTTACGAGCACAAGCGCGTAACTTGGTCATTAAACGATTAAAATGCGGCTGTTAGGCCTCCTTGTTCTCCTACTGACAATCCTCTCTAGGTTGCCTCTTTTGCGCAAATTAACATCTCTAACAACTTCTGTAAATCATCCTTTCCCCTCCTCTATAGTTCGCTCTGATTTGATATCAGTTGTTATACTCAACCTGAAAGGCAGCAAGACTCCAAAAATTTCCCCCCCCCCCCGCTTTTTTTTTTGGGGGGGCCCCCTTCGAAAATAAAAAGTTTTTATAATTTCTTTTTTATCCTCGTAAGTTCAAGGTCCTGGACGGATTCTGGTATTCCTCTTGCCTCCTCAATCTCCTCTCAGGGTGTCTATGCCAATATTACCTGTCTTATTTCATTTCGATGGTCTGGCTTACTGAGCTCCTTGCAATCTATGAAACGTTAAGGAAGGCGGGTGGCCCGGATGGCTTCCTCTTACGAGTTTTGAGGAAGGTGTGCTTCGTGCTCAGCACCTTTCTCGTTCAACTTATTCTCTATGCTCAATACTAGCACTTTCCTAAGTGTTGGAAGCGCGCATTTATGTCCAACCTATTCCGAAAAATCGATGCTGCTCTGATCCTTCTAACTATCGCCCTATAGCTTAAACTTGTATTCTTTCTAAGATTTGAAACCCTTCTCATCTCACTTCTTAGATTATCTGGAATCTCTTTCCCTTCCTTCTGATTACCAGTATGGCTTTCGTGCTCGAGTCTACTAGGGCGATATACTTTCCCTATTTAACCGATTTATGATGTAGTTTTTCCGACTCGCTTAGGAACTACGGGAGACTTGTGTGGTGGCGCTTGACATATCCAAAGCATTTGACCGGGTATGGCACGCGTCACTGCTCTCCAAGCTCCCCTCCTTTGGGTTTCCTTCTTCTCTTTGCTTACTTATGTCTAGCTTTCTTTCAAATCGTTCAATGTTGGCTGTTGTTGATGGGGCGACTTCTTCTTTTTCTGTCAATAGTCGTGTTCCTCAGGGTTCTGTTTTATCTCCTACTTTATTCCTGCGTTTTCATCATGATCTTCTCACCTGCACATCTAATCTATCCACTATATGCCGATGACTTGACCCTTCATTCTTCAACTCATTTCAATTCTGCTCCTTCTTTTACTTCTAGAATTGCCTCTCGTCTCAATCTTTCCGATTCTATTCTCGCTGATCTGAATAGAATTTCAGGGTTGGGTCGTCTCAAGCTTGTGAAATTTAATTCTTAAAATACCCAACTTCTACAGATCTCTCTCTCTAAGACACTTAACTTTTCTATCTCTTTCGAGGGTTCTCTCGTCTCTCTGTTGACAGTATAAACATCCTTGGCGCTTAGACGATAAACAAAAAAATGTTTTGAAGAACCTCCAAATCACAGTGGGGTGTGCCGGTAGGGGCCTCAAAGAGGGACTGGAGTTTCTGTTTAGAGTGGCGAGACTTGTTTTTTTTCATCTTCGGTCAGTTACTGCCCCTATAAAGGGTCTCAGTGCCGCTTGTATGGTGGGAGTACTGGCTGCCTCATATTGTGGGGGGCGGTGGCTCTGGTTTCATCCGGCTGTTTGGGGATAGGGTCGAGTCAAAGGCCAAAGAGCTTATAAACTGTCCTGTACTATCTAGTTCACTTGACCTTTATATTTGCGCGCGATGTTGGTGCGGTTTTAACTTTTCTATAGGTACTTAAGAGGCAAGTGCTCGAGGGAACTAATCCATCTCGCGTACAGCACCACCTTACGCACGCCCTCAGATAGCACAAAGGGGTGCATAGTTCTTTGGCACATCGAGTTTGTGTTGATGTTAGTAAGTCCAGACTGGTTCGCTGCGGTGCTTCCTTCTTTCCTGCACATCTGTTCTGTGGAAATTCTCTTTCATTTTCTGTGTTTCCTACTCATTATTTCCTCACTTTAAAGCTGCTTCTGTGCTCATCTGCGCAATATATTTGCGTTAGATGGATTTTGAGGCGTTCTAACACTCACTCCTTGAATAGGTTCTGCCGTGAGCGGCGGTGACAATGTAAAAAATAATAATAAACTAAAGAGTTTCTTATAAGAATTCCTTAAGCGTATGTGAAACCCATTAGAATGGCATCTCCGACAGGTGAACCAATTCTAGAATGCATTAAAATAAGCATAACTTAACCGAGGAGCTTGCTCGCTTGACAAAAAAAAAAAAAAAGAAAAAAAAAAAAAAAAAAAAGACAGAAGTGGAAGCCGCATCAAACCTTGGCATCAGCACTGATAGTTGCGATGGTGGCTTTTTGCACAAATAAACTACTGAAAGAGGATTTGGATATCCTAGACTTTGATAAGTTCATGGCCGAAATTGCATTGACATCTCATTCACCTTCAAAGGAATCACACAGGGAACCTCATCGTAAAATAATTCAAGAGACAGTCATAAGGAGCAAAGATAATTCAAATTTGCAGTCTGTGATAGAGGAGATGAGGTAGTGAGGCTCTACGAAAACACTGAGATGCTGCCTACAGAAGGAATCCTTTTCATACGGTGGCAGGAAAATGGGTCAAGGTTTTTCATCCCCTCCGGGCCTGCAGACAAAGAAATTATCCGAATCCTCCTTCATTCAGTCGAGAGAGAGCGTACATTTATAGCTGTGGGTAGGTAATGTAACACCCAAAAAGGAACAGTCTCTCGCCAGAAACTAGTGGAAAGCTTAATGTTTTTTGCATCACAATTTTTGTATTTTTGAATTTGAGTATTAATGATATCTATCTTTAAGGAGTATTTTATTATGTCATGTTGAGTAATAGCGTTTTTTTTATTTTAACTTTTGCGCTGAGTTATTGAGGGTTTCTTCTTCATTATCTATATTCTTTATAATGGTAGCTAGTTAAAAGAATCTTCTTTGTAAATTGTAATCATGTTTAAAACATAAAAAGCTAGTAGCTAAAGCTTTGTTAATACTTACTTGCAAATGGAAATGGAATATTTTTTATAAACATCAAACCCATATAAGAAAGTTATTTAATATTATAGCACATAATTAATTTCCCTTAAAGGTATATTTAATTTTATAATAAATAAATATACTTGGGCACAACCAATATGAAATATAAATGACTAAGTATTGTTTTGTATGCAGGGAATGCAATCTTGAGTTGCCCAGCAGTGCACAAATGTCCTAATCTTATTTACTGATGTATTTATTATATTAATTAAGTATCGGTATCGGTATCGGTATCGGCAACACTAAAAAAATAAGAGTATCGGTATCGGTATCGGTATCGGCCTCTTTTTTGGTCGGTACATCCCTAATAATTTATATGTAATAAATCCTCAAGTATGTAGACTACATTTGATTAATGTAATAATATAATATTATTATACTATATAGTTATATATATATATATATTATATATATTATTATAGTATAGTATTATTATATATATATATATATCATATATAATATATTATATATATATATATATATAATATAATATATTATATTATAGCTATATACTATATAATATATATATCATTTCTTTTGAGTTTCTTGGTGAACGAGATCAAGCCTTGGGTCAAGGCGAAGTAGAATACACTCAACTCTCTAAAAGCAGCCTTATTATGCTAAGGCTGTTGTTGTTCAGTTTATATTCTTCACCACCAAGAAAGTGTATATGAAGAGAGATCTCAGTCCCAACATACAGTATATTCAATTATTTTATGTGGCTAGCAATCCAGCGAATGTCCATGCTATTAATTTAGTGCTGGTAATAATCCACAATTCCGACTCTATTGTTAATACTGGTATTGTCAATACCTTAATTGTTTGTATTTTATATTTGTTTTAATTAAATTTTAAGTATCTTCCTTATTATTGACATGTATTCCCTTCTCTTTCGTTTTCAACTTTATCCAATTCTCCATTCCTAGGGATGCGTAAGTAACTTCCCGTTTGAATTCTTTAATTTCCAAGTTGTTTACCACGATATTTACTGCATGCGTCTATTACTTTTGTTTATAACTAGGAACGCATACTTATCTAATCCAAACTCTAGTGAGAAAACATTAGTCATCTACATTTGTCTTTTACTTCCTTTCTTTTTGGACCATTCAGCCTCAAGTCATGAATACATAAGAAATGGAAGTTTTTCGGGTTTTTTTCTTACTTTATTTAATCGGTATTCATTGTTTTAAGTTAATGATCAGAGGATTAATAGCCTACACAAATAAAAAACAAAACAAAACAAAACAAAATGGAGACATATATTCTCTTGGAATTACGAAAAGAATATGCGACTAAGAAAATGGAAGAAATCAGAAAGTTGTGAAGACTTGGCAATTACAGAAGCGTCCTAAAAAATTGCTTTAGCATTGGCGAAAAAAGGGAACCTTTTTCTGACGGAGAAGAAATTGTCTCCAAATATTTGCATGGCATCTTGGTAATAACGGTATTGAAAGGAAAGCAAAAGAAATTGCTTTATCAAGGCAGACAGTTACGAGACGTATCGAGGAACTCTCTCAGGATGTATCTCAGCAACTGGAAGACCTTGTCCATTCTTGTACTTTCTTTTCTCTAGCTTTGGATGAATCAAGTGACATATGTGATGTAGCTCAGTTAAGCATTTTTATAAGAGGAATTGATAATAATTTTAATGTCTTTGAAGAACTTGTTAGTCTGGAGTCATTGCATGGTAAAACGAGAGGATCATATATATTTGAATAGTAAATTCATGCCTAGAAAATATAAAATTAGATTCTAGTAAACTCATCAGTGTATACCGAATTTTTAAATCGGCCTGTACTAAAATATCACTGCATTGTACACCAAGGGGCACTGTGCGGGAAAAACTTTAAATATGCAGCATGTTACGTTAACGGTTGTGAAATGTGTGAATACAATTGGACCAAAAGCATTAAACAGACGAGAATTCAGAGAATATTATGAATTGTTAGATTTGGAATATGGTGAACTTGTCCTTCATTGTGAGGTGAGCTGGATTTCTAGAGGACAGGTTCTGGGTTGATTTTGGAAATTGAAAAAATGCTCTTTATAATTTTTTTGGAACAGGAAAATGAACTACCTGAGGAAAGAGCGCTATTATTTGATAACAACTGGCTATTTGATTTGGCATTTTTAGTTCAGGTTACTAGCCATCTCGATGATCTAAATTCGAAACTACAAGGTAAGAATAAATTATTTCTAACCTAGTAAATCAAATTAATTCATTTAAAATGAAGTTAAAAAACCGTTCATCTCTCAATTAGAAAATCAGGATTTGAGTCAATTTCCAAATTTGAGAGAGCAGAGTGAATGCCCTGCTGATAATAGCAATTTGACCAAATATATTGAAAAATCAAGTTATTGCAAGAGTCATTTGATAGCCGTTTACATGATTTTGCTGAAGAAGAAAATTCTATGCTCGCATTTATAAATCCATTTTCACTTTGTGAGCAAAATGTAATGAAGATGCCTAGTAAAATACAAATGGAACTTATTGATTTAAAAAGAAATTCATTATTAAATATGAAATTTGATGAACTTTTCTCATACCAAAATGCATCTGACATGATTAATTTCTGACGTTCATTACCCTGTGAACAAATCCCAGAACTAAGAAAATTTGACAAAAGTTATATATAATATCGTTTCGAAACGACATACATATGTGAACAAACATTTTCGTCAATAAAATTAATTAAAAGCAAAACGAGGTCGCGAATGACTGATTCGAATTTTAAGAATTTTCTGGTGCTCTAAGTAACAAATTTAACACCAAACATTGAAAGAGTAGCGAAATCCAAATAGGCTCAAAAATCTAATTAATAGTAAGTAATGATTATGTGCTTTATTAGATATTGTTTTACAAACAATAATTAAATTGTTTAAATGTTAATTACGTCTATTAACATATTTTTTTTTAAAAGATAGATATGGTACTTGAGCTGTATGGCGCATTTGAACTCATAGGTGAAAATTTTGATCTTCCCTAATGAAGTTATTATACAACCTTGGATTAACACTCCTGTTAACCATTTGTAAATTGTGGGAAGTTAGGTTAAACATCCATATTTACTAGGGTCTTTGTCTCATCACTGTTCGAAATTTGGGTTGCTTCAACTGTTTTGAACGATTGTGGGATGTATACTCATCCATCCATTGCGTTGTTTAACTTTAAGCATTCCGCCGTTAAAGGTTTTATTAAGGAAGTGAATTTCTTTCGCCAAATGTTTTGAACCTTATCCATTCCATGGTTCTTGATCAATTCCTTCACTTCCCCAACTTTCTGAAGCTCGTGTATTTCTTGTAAATGGTATTTTTTGGACTTTCTAATATACCTTAACCATTGAGTTCCTACATTATAAAACACTTATTATACCAGAATACCTCTACCTCATCTTGAATTGATGGTTTCGTATTTTTTACCTCTACATATAATTGTCATTTGATCTTCTATAAATAGTCTCTTTCATTTTATCCTTCGCGCATTATATACCATTTCCCTTGTTTTTCTTTTGCAGCTAAGGTCAACTTTCTTCTCACTAAAGCATGTGTTAATTCGTCTTTATTTGTTCTTACTTCATCGTTTACTAAATTTTTGAGCTTTTCACGTTGTTATTTCTCCAAAATTGGTAGCATTGTTAGCATTCCAAATGCTTTTCAAAGTAAATTTCATTTGTTGAAGCAAAACTTTCAAGATGGCATCTTGTCTCTCCTTCTTTCGTTCTGATTAGTTTACTCATTGTTAATAGCTCTCATTATCTTTTTTTCTGTTACTGCTTTCGCTGTAGCAAAAGAGCCTGTTTAGGTCAAACTGTAATAAGTTTAAACAGCACTCTAAGTTTTTTTTCACTTATTTTCTCTTTTCTTTACCCAAAAAATCTCTTTATCTTGGTGAATACTGTAACTATTTCTTGAATAGTTTTTCAGCCTCAATTCCATTATTTATCTTTCCTATTGCTAGAACAATAATAAGTTGTTGAAAATCATATGATTTCTTAATTCATATCTGTCCTTATTTTAATATCAGCTTAAGTTAACATCAAAATCAGATTCTATAACTAACTCACTAACACTCTGTTGATTGTTGCTCCTCTAAAAATGCCAAGGCGCTTTGTTCAACCTCCAACTTCAATTCTTCCTCACTCGCCATCTGTAATCTACAGCGATCATCTTTACATCTCCTCATATCTTTAACTGTTAAATTCTCATTTGAGAACGATTCTCCTTTCGTTTGTATTTGTTTTTGTTTTGTTTTTTTTCGTTTTTTTTACTATTTTAATTAAAGAGCTTGTCTTGATTCTAGTTTCCTTTTTCGTCAATTCCAAACTTAGTTCAACTTCATTTTTTATCATTTGTCACTAATTCATCTACATTCGATTTATGTCCTTATTTGTTTTAATTTTCCTTTTCTTTTTTTTTATATTTTTGTAAATGTTAAACTAATTCACCACTAAGATATAGTTCTACTCCATTATATTTAAATTTGTTTTAAATTTTTCGAGAAATCTTCCTCAGAAATTCTCGTATTCTTTTTCAAGAATGCCTTTAAGGGAATTCGCAAAGCCTTGAAAAGAAGAAACACCAATACATCTAACGCTTTTCCTCCGCTTAGCAGGTCACTCTTTCTGTTCCCTTTTATTAAAGGTATAGTATCAACGACCCTGTTGTTTCTCAGATGTGGTGAAGCCTACATAAGGCAAGCAAAACTCATCACGTGAAGGAGTTCCAGTAGCCTGAACTATTATAGTAACACAATGTGTCAACGTTTCTGGTAGGAAAGCAAGGCCCGTCCACCATAAAATTAGTCCTGTAGTAGAAAAGGACGGGTACAGATCTCCGATACGGGCAATTAATTTTAATTTTTATTTTGCCTCCGAACATGGTTAATTCTGTCCTCTCCTCCAATATGGGTGCAAAAAGGACAAAACTTCGCTCGCACTTCAAACCTGAAGAACTTCCGTACCTAGCGTTAACGCCAGCAACTCCGGAGGAATATATATATATATATATATATATATATATATATATATATACTATATATAATATATATATATATATATATAATATATATATATTATATATTATATATATAACTATATATATATTATTTACTTTAGTTGATGTTTTATTTATGATGAAAGTTTATTTCTAAATAATATTCTAAAAGATTTGCTTTTAAAAAAAAATTTTGAAAAAAGAATACATATAAATTACTAAATATTATCACAGTGATTCACATTAAAAATGAAGATCCTCTATTTGACATATATTGATGATAGCCCAATGGTTGGTATATATATATAGACCATTTTGCTCCGATAGAAAAGTATATAATTATATCATAATTAAGTATATATAAATAATAGATATATAACTATCTAGTATATAAACATATATATATTAATATATACTATATATATTATATATATATATATATATATTATATATACTATTAACCTGTTTTTCTATATGAAACATGGGTATGTTTTACCTTGTTTTTTTGCTAGATACGTTAGTAAAAGCAGTATATATATATATTATATATATATATATATATATGATAGTATATATATATATATATACTATATATATAAATATTATATATATATTATATAATATATATATAATAATATATAATATATATCATATATATTATTATATATTATATATATATATCCTTTGTGCTTATAAGAGAAATGGGTTTATTTTTACCTTTATGGTTGCTAGATCGTTAGTAAACAGGCATATATATAATATTTAATTTAAATGAATGCATGGAACGAAACATTTGCCTAGGTAGGCTCGTCCCACTCACACTGAGCCCGTGAGTTCTGAATAGAATAATAAAATATAGCCTCAGTACCATAATTACCCATATACAAACCTATAAAAATATATATAAAACGAGAAACATCTGGGCAGTAAGATAAGCTGTAATTATAGTAAATTTTGAACAAATATATATTTTTTTTCAGGTTTATTTTATAAACTTCTTTAAAAAAATTTCTTTCATTACGGATGCCGCTTCAAACATTTCATACAAGTTTCATGAAAATGGAGAAAATCTTTAATAAATGAATCCATAATATTTTTAACTTCGTAACATAGACAATGCTATAAATATGAGTTTTTGAGGCGCTATTATTTCAAATCTTAGCACTTTTAAAATCAAATGGTTGGCCAATTGAAAATTAATAAAATACAATATTAACCGCACAAACTTGTGGTTAAAATTCATAAACACAAAACAGGATATATAGTATATATATTATATATACCCTATATATATATTATATTATATCCATATTAATATATATATATTATATATATATATATATTATATATATATATTATTATATTATATAATATATATATTATATATTTGTATATATATATATATAATATATACTATTCTATAATACTTATATATATAAATATATATATGACTATACATATAATACATATATAATATATTATATACACTATAGTAATATATAGTAATATATATATAATATATATTCATAATAACGGGTGTGGCTGAAACTTTTTACTGTAACGAATCATATTTTTTACAGTTATTCCGGAACGCGAAACTAAAAAGGGAAGTTGATCTAACTTTTGTTATTATAAATTTGACACTTCAGTGATCTAATAAATAAAATGGGGGAAAACAGAGTTACAAGCGGTCGATGAAGAAAATTAAAATCATCACCAAATTTTCATAACACTCTTTCAAATGTACAGAAACTCGTATATTCATAATGAAATTATTTTAATAATGAATGTGAGAAATCGACGCTGGTGATATCATTCCATTATATATTCTGCCAAACTTAGATCTTAATTAATGTCAATTTATTCCAGTTTTTATGTTGAAAATTCTGCATTTGGATAATTAATTTGATAATTTATTAATGAAGAAATTTTCTTTCCAATCATCCTTTCCATGAATCATTAAAGTTGGACACGGACTTTGTTGAAAAAATAAGTATTATTGCAAGTTGTCAATTTTGAATACAAATTAATAAACAACAAAATTCTAGCTCTAATATATACAAGAAATGGAACCATGTTCAGCAAAACAAAGACAGTTTGTATCATGGTAACAATGGTAAAACAGTCAGTCGAAACAATAGAACAAAAAATAACAACAACAACAACAACAACAATTCTTAACGTTCAGCAACAATTACGAAGATTAATTATGCCCAATGAGATTGAATTATCTAAGACAGCAAGGAGAAAGTTATAATTTTTAAACGAAGTTTATTTACAGAAATTTATAATAAGCTACCTTAATAATTCATCAATTCAAAATTAGCTTAATTATGGCAAAACTTTTTCACAAGAATTTTTTTAAAAAACATGAAATTGGATGTCGGACAAATTTCTACAGAAGGAATAAGGTACAAAAAATGTCTTGAGCAGTTTAATATATATATATATATATATATTATATTATTATACATTGATATATAGATCTTATATATAGTAGTAAATATTATAATATATAATATTATTTAAGTATATCATACTATTTATTTATATAATATAATATAATTATATATAAAATTAAGTAAAATATATATTACTTATAATAAATAATATTAACACCTTAAATATTAATATTTTAGTGTTACTATAAAACTTAAAAACAAGGTGGAAAATGTTTACAGTATATATATTTATATATATACTATATATAATTGCCCTAATTGTTTATTTTTTTTTTAATATATATTAGGTACCAGTTTTTAGGATTATTATCATAAATATCTATATATTAATAAATAAATATATATAACCCAAATATAAATCTTTACATTATATTAATATACTATATATTATATAATATATAGATTTAATATAATAAGACTTATATATATTATGGGGTTATATATATAAACTTATATATCACCTTATTTATTTATAATGGTCTATATATAAATTTTGTGTCCTATTCACCGATTATATTATCAAAGAATCCTTTGTTAAAGCTCTAGTAACCCATAACCCATTTTTAACCTTGACAAATTTTGATGAAAATATTAACCGTATCAAGTACATTATTATTATTAACTATGATCATCCCTAATTTAATTGAAAATCTACTTTATAAAACTGTTACAAAATATTCAATGAAGTTTTTTTAAATTTTATATCTTGAAAACAAAGGGATTTTATATACATATAAATAAAGCTACAGGGATTTGACATAAATAAAACTGAAGCTTTTATTGCTTACAAAACAAAAAGTGTAGCAATTACGATTAGTATTAATACATTAGGTACTATCGTAGTTATTATATGATGGTGATATATTTGAGAGAGAGAGAGAGGGAGAGAGAAAGAGAACTAAAATATCCATCAAGGATGGTTGCAAAGCAAATTATCTCTAACCTATTTCGCATTAACAATTGTGTTAAAGATGTTGTGATTGTTTTAAATTCTTCATAAACTAGAACTAGATTCTATTTGTTTACTAACCTGCACGCAAATAATGTAGCTTGACATGGAGATAAGTGTGACAACGTGAACGAACTTATGACAGTACGATAGAGTAATTTTGAGAAAGTTTTGGGGTAAAATAAATTTAATTTGAAGTTAAGAATTCGTAGACGTAAGTCGTACTAGGGAGTAAGAATAGACAGAAGAATGTCTCCTGATTGGATGTTGATTAAAGAAAGTAATGTATAAGCCCAATGTGATGTGAGAGGGTAGAGAGAGAGAGAGGAGAGAGAGAGGAGAGTGAAGAGAGAGAGTGAGAGAGAGAGAGAGAGGAGAGGTGAGGAGGATGAGAGGGAGGAGAGAGAGAGACGAGAATTATAATCACGAAAGAATAATATAACCGATTTGTGTCCTTTTTTAATTACATTAATGAATCATCAAAACGTGCAAAGAGGACGAAAGAATATAAGAAAAAAGTAATATTTGATTCTAGTATTTACTTATTTAGTAATTATCACATATCTGGTGATGTTATGCTCCAAATTCTCCAGTAATTCTATACATCTAATTATATCCAAACATTTTTTATAATTGTTAACATTATTGAAATTATTAAAAATAGAGTAGAAAATATAAGATAACAAACATTTGAATATCTTTTTTAATGATTTTATTTCTAGTTTGATTTATTTTTTTTTGTTAATTTAAATTTCTGCAAAAAAGTAATTAATTCATGTATTTGTTACTGTGTATTGCAAAGCGTAAAATCGCAAGCTCGTAAACCAGTCATCAGAATATATCAAATGTAATCGAAGGTAAATGAAGACACTAGATGTGTGCGTGTCACCAAAAGCATGCACAAAACGCAGCAATAAAAAAAAAATTTTATTCACCTATATATATATATCACCGGGGAAGATTTGAGGGTATAGTATACAGGACACAGACATAATAAAGTGTGAGGAGGAACTCCAGAAGAAAAGACGTTGTAAGTTAAGAAAAAGTCTAGAATTTTGAAAATCAAATTTAATGAGGATTAGAACTTTTCATATTCAAAAATTCTGAAAGGAACTATGGGTAAACATGTACTATATTTATATAGCACGAGAAGAGAGAGAAGAATTAAGATGAGAGAATGAAAGAGAGGAGTAAGGAGAGCGAGGAGAGAAGAGCAAGTAAGAGAGTAGTGAAGAGAGAGAGAGAGAGAAGGAGAGAGAGATTTTGTATCTTCTCTCCATAAATTAACGAAATAATAAAAATTTATTCCTATTACATCTAATACTTTATATTAATTTATGCGATAAGAATTTAATATTCTCATCTTATAGAGGAAATTATTTTTTTATTATAAGGAAACAATCATTTTAATATTTTCCTTAACATTGTTCAAAAAGATACTATTGCTGTTAACAACTTAAAAGTATTTTTTCCCTCTTATTTATATTTTTAAAAGTAAATTTTTTCCTTCTTACTAGATATTAGAATCAAAATATAAATTGCATTTTATTGTTTTGAATTAAGCAACTCTTCACGTGTCGGTATATCTTTCAAACTTAAGGATATACCAGCAATTTAATTGAACAATTTTAAACTTTGTATTCCCCCCCCTCTTTATATTCGCTAGTTATCTCTTCTTCTATCTCTCTCCCTGGCAGTCTAGTGGTGATATATAAGAGTGCTAGAATGTTATCTTCGGTCATTATGTTTCTCACTCAGCGTACAGTGTGTAGTATGATTGGTTGTTTCTTTGAATAGTACTCTCGTAAGACAGTAGCTTTCGTTTTATTAGTATGCCATGGTGACAAGTAAGATATACTACAGTACTCCAGTATTTATACTTTTTCTGTAGAAGTATAGCCACCTACCTCACAATAGGCCCCCCTCTTTCACCCTTTCAAAAACAAAACTCTAAGAAATGCAAAAATTAGTTTTACCTTGAGATTTAATTTTCGAGGCTAATACATAAGACATAAGTATACATTTATAAATTATCTTTATATAGGTTTTTGGATCTGGAAATTTTCTGATTTTCAACTTTATTTATCAACTCTTCCTATATATATATATCAAATTGATGTATCGCTTTGACAAATAAGACGTAACGTAAATTAATATATAATTTATTCCATTACAATTCTATATACTATATTAAAAGATTTGTCTGATCGATGTCTATCCTAGTTATAATAATTTTTCTAACATTAACTTATTTAAAAAACCGTCACATAGTATAATGAAAGAAAAAATTTCATTTCGCAATGTGTTATAATAAATAAATTTATTATATGATAAACAATAATTTTAAACGAAACCTTTGTAAAACATATTAATTGATACCTTAAAAACAACATAATCTAAAAAAAATAATAAAATTAAAAATGTATTTTATTTGTTTAAAAAAATAAAATATTTAACGTAATTTAATACAGTTGTTGCTTCACTAAGTTATCTTATATTTTTCTGTTGAAAACAAAGAAAAGATTATTATTTTATTTAGTGGTCAGTTAAGTAAAAAAGAAAAGTAACTTTTGTAACATGTGAGATAAAACATTGATAAGATATATTATATAAAATCTTATACGAATTATGGGTCAAAAGATATTAATGTGTCTGTGATAAAAAAACATAAAGGTATTAATTTATTAATATATAAGTAATTATATAATTAATATATTAATTATATTATAATCATAGTATATATATTATATATAATATATTAATTAATTAATATATTATATAATTTTAATTAAGGAACAACTATAACTATACTATAATTATATGAATGAGAGACAAGGACTTATGGACATAGAAATATAATTATATCTAACTAAGTTATTGAGGTATATAAATTTAATCTTTATGTTTTTCCGTGTATTTGTAAACCATTCCCAGCTCTTTACAGGAGAGAAGGTGCCGATTCAATTGCAGGTACCAATTCAGATTCTATTTCTAATCAATAGAACTAGATACTGCAAAATAAACGTTTTAAAACAACCAGAAATTTTAACGGGAAAGCCGGTGCTGAATGTCACTCTTGTTTCAAGTAAGGGAAACCTCTATGATTACTTTTACGCTCTCTTATAATATCATTCATTCAGAATTCTAAAAGGCAGAATTCCAGCATTCTTTGTCATATTTGCCATAATATAACACCTAGCTGCTTTTTTCTCAAATCGAGTTTTTGGCTCTCTCTCTCTCTCTCCGTATACCTCTCTACGGTGTGGACTCCGCGCGGTCAATCATAGCTCTTCGTCGGTCATTTCTTCGTCGCTCCTCTTTATCACTCACGTATAGTACTATACTATTATTAGATTACCACAGTGAGTAGTATATATAATATATGTACTAGTTTATATATATAATACTATTATAAGTATAATAATAAACATATATAAATAACAAATATTCTATTGTAAATGTTTAATGATATATACACATCAAAGTCAAGCATCGTTCTTCTCGGCAGGTACAGGTCGTGTATGTTAGCTGTTGTACTCATAGTAATTTTTTCTCAGGCACGCTAACATTGTTTCTTGTATTGTACTTTGCGGTTATTCTACAAGCCAGTGTAATTCTGTACTTGTACTCCTGGAAGCCTTTTTGTACTTGGTACTTCCTCAGACTGAGCATTGATTACTGTTAGACATAGTATGTTTCTGGATTTTTTAACGTTTGCAGATGTTTTTGTTATTTTTATCATTTCCTACGTATTTATATATTTTATTTCTTATATTAATGTAGTGGTAATAAAATTTTCCATTTATGGAACTGTAAAAGTATTCATTATATATAAATAGATAGCATCATAAACATGGTTAGATATTATAAGAATATATATTATATATCTAATACTAGAATCTAGTATGTAATTACATATATAAATATTGGATAGCTATAATAGCAAAGTTATATATAATCAATCAAATCCATCCCTTCTCATCCATAAATGAATTCAGTCATGAGCATCATCGATAGTATCAACGAAAAGCCATTCATTCTCCGCCATAGATAAGTGGGGTAAGGTGCCAGTAACCACGGCACTGGCAAACTGAAAAGTAAAGCGACGACTAGAATATCACACAATTGAGAGACACGAAAGCCCGGTATTACTCCTTTGACATACATTTAGTGCGAACCTACCGCAGTCAGTAAAATCTACCCTAGCGCTGCAGCGGGGCCGCGATGGATTCCCTGACTCATTGGATTTTCGGCTCTATATGGGGGTATCATCATCCTTGGTCAGATGGGCCACAACCATACATCCCACTACCCCCAAACCTCGCATTTACTGTATTACTGCGATTTTTATTCTGTGTCGTGCCCAACTCAGCTGTCAATCGCTCGGAATTCTTTAATATGAGTTGACTCAATCCACTGCCTCTTTCTTCGGTCATTCCCGGTATGATTTTCTCCACGCACCTCATATCCACTTATACCCTACGTTAACCAACCCGACTATCATCCATCCTTCCATCATGACAAACCATCTAAACGTACTTCCATTTATTCTCTCATTCTCATTCTTTTTCTCTCTTTCAACCTTCTACTATAGTTCATTTTAATAATCATTAAATTCAATCTTCACTACACACTTGACACGGCCCTAGATTGTCCATCTTCGAAAACACGATTGGATTATGCGATATAGGTACCGAATACCATCTTATCTCACGGACCATAGTTCACTAACTGACATTAACAACCAGGTAACTACACATAACCATCGCGTAATCGCAAAGACCTAGCGCCAGTCAAGACTTCCTCTCTTTAACCCGCCTGGAGATATGTTGTGCTCACCAAAAGAGTGTCTAATTGTCATACCAGCCACATGTCCTAGAATTTCCACCCACTTTTCACCTACACTGCGCGAGTTATAGCCTTCTCCTTTCCCCATGTTTCGTCTCAATGCGAATCGCATAAGTATGCTAAATATTAATAACTAGTCATTGTTTTCCACCTGCTCTCTTCGATTGTCGTGAGCATTAGACATTTCCCAACAGTAAGCTCACCGAGAGATAACTGTCCCAACTCACAATCCATCCAACATTAGTTAATCCTACGTTTTACTTTCATACCCATGACTTTTAACACATAGCGCCAAATCTCTCTACCAATTTCTCAAACTCTCTTCTCAGATTCAGCGCACAAAACCATATTATATATATATTATAATAATATATTATATAGTATATAAGAGTATATACTATAATTTATATATATTATAATATATATATAAAAATGAATCATATTATATATACTACAAGTATAATATATATTATTTATTATATATACTATACATAATATTAGAATAAGATTATAAATAGTAAGTACTCAACTTAAATATAATAATATAACATTTTATTCTCATATAATATACATAAATAGGTTATACCGTGTATCTTTTTGATATAAATATATGATTATAGCCATTAATCGTTATTATAATATATATTTGAGGGGGGAGAAAAGTGGAGCTGGATTTGATGTTGGATAGAGTTGCTATAACAAAGCGTTCTATGGATGTGAGTGTTAGAGGGATATATGCGAGGAGAGCATCATTCAGCAGGCCTTTATATTATAACGTATGGGATAAATGAGATAAGGTAACTAATATACCAGGAAAGTTAGTTTATTGAGTATTGTAGGAAGATATAGTTTGCGTTATTTTGGGTCCGGAAGAGTGTGTCGAAAAGGCCACTAAGGCATAATGTTTGGGAAAGACACGAGGTTGCGTTTAGAAGTGGATTTAGACTGTGCTAGAGATAAAATTGTAGAACATTGAAGAGATTGTTACAAATGAGAGGAGATGAAGGTTAGAAGTAGAAGAATTAGGGTTGCTTTAGGAATTTGATATGGAGAGACGGCGAGTGAGGAGATCACTGAGGTATGGGGTTTCAAGCTCTTACTGACAGAGGCTATGGAGTTGCATAATATGCGTGTTGAGTAACGGCTTCGGCTGAACGCCTAGACTAGAATCCAACACACTAAACTGCTACTGACTCAACTACGTATACTGGATATGTCGGTTGTAAGGAAGTAAAAAGTCGGAAAGTAGAATTGGTTATGTAATTATCTAATAGCGATGAAGCGCGGTGTGCTATGTCACCCGTGGCGATTCCAATCTGTATATGCCGATTGGAAGTTATTGACAAGTAATTCGAGGTAGACGGTGATAAGGGATGTGTTAATTGCATGGAGAGACAGGAGAGAGTGGAGGATTCCCGACCCTAGGGTGTTATAGTGAGCGAAATTGGTAAAAGGTGGTTGTGGTGGCGAATCCGAAAGGAAGATTCTGCTAGCAGGCCACTAGGTAGAGAGACATTTTGGTAGGGCTTGTGTAAAAACGAGGGGTTAGCTAAAGTAGATAAAGAAAAGTTACTGGTTAAGGATTGATGATTGAGGAAAGTCCTCGGTGTTGAAGTTATGTTAGATTGTTGAGCAGCTATATTAGAGTGTCCGTGAATAATATAAATTATTTAAGATTACATTTTCTGGAGGTGAAGAGGGGAGGCAGATATGTGCAGATGCTGTTGAGTAGGAAAAATGTGAATAAGCAACTAAGTGAACGTGGAGTTTACGTTCGTTGTGGATATAAAAGGAACTAAAGTTGATGCGCTAGGTACGTCCCGTCTCACATCGAGGGTATGTTGTGTACCACCGTGTTAATCTAAGTAGTCGGGACTATGGTATAGGATAAGAGGTACCTAGACTGAGAATTAAGCAATGTATTTCGCATGAAATCTTAGTGGGCGTGGCATAGGCTTGGAGAAAGAAAAATGATATAAAATATTCGAGGATGATAGGTATAGGTCTAAAGGAGAATGTGTTCGGATAGTGGCGCAAGGTCAAAATAAGATGAACCTAAATGAAGTACCGTTGGATGGTTTGGTCAGTGTGGAAAGGATGGATGATAGTCGGTCGTATATATAGTGTACGTGCGCTATATGAGTGTGTTGGGAATGGACTTTGGATGGTGGAGAGAAGACGAACAAGTGGGAATGAGTTCAGAAAGAGGCAATGTCTGGAGGAGAAGATTGTGACGTTTAGGGAAGAGGTGAAAAGAAACGGTGGTGCATAACAGGCAGTGTAATGCCGGGGTTTTATTCGAGGTATGGTTTAGCCCACTTGGGCCAAGTAATGATACCCACATTGAAGAGAGAACGATGGATAGGTTTGAGGCTATGCTCATAGGCTGGTACTGTGGCAAGTCTCTCAGGGTTGGATGTCTGCTTTCTTAGACTAACCTGTACGAGTGTCTCACGTAAAATTGGGTAATGAGTCAAGGGTGCGCGTATTGGAGGGGGCTATCCACTATTTTTACTTAGCTATTATATTCTTCTACTGATTTTTTCTCACCTAATTCATCTTGAAATGGTCGCACTTAAGGCTGCAGGCCATAACCTTACCCCGTCTTGGGGAGAGAAGATGGGTGAGGAGTCTGACGCAATAGAATGACTGACTTTGATGGAAGATAAGAATCTATAAACTAATCAAT
>JABUQX010065091.1:37500-40000 GCA_015478945.1 Trachelipus rathkii
GATGTGCAAGAAATGGTGTTTAAGAAAATGATGGAGACATGGAAGAGGAGTGGAGGGTGGCCCTAACGCTATCTATATTGGCCGGAGGATATTTTGTTCTGTGTGGCGAATCTGAAGAGATTTGAGAGGATTGGTAGCAGGACGATTTGGCAGCGGTATGTAAAAGGAGGATGGTTTGAAACGTAACGTAGATAAGAGTAAGGTATGGTTGTGAAGTGAGGAACATCCTCAGTGTGAAGTTAAGTTAGATGATGAGCAGCTGGAGCGCAAGTGTCTGAGTTTAAATATTTAGGTATGTGTTGGATGAGAAGGACGGATTGGGTATGCAAGGAGTGTAGTAGGAAAGTTGTGAATAGCAGGAAGGTGGACTGGTGCTACATAAAGCGTATGATGTGATGATAAAGGTGACTTAACGTCTTGAGTGCGCTATGATGTCTTACCTGAGGTACTGTTGTTACCTGTGTTATTGGATAGTAGTGAGACTTATGGTCTGGAATAAGAGTATAGATCTAAAGTTAAATTGTGTTCAGATGGACAATGTGCTAGGGCATGCAGGTGTGAAAAGAATTAATAAAGTGAGGAATGAACGTTATTAGAGAGTGGTTGTGTGTGTGAAGAAAGGGGTGAAATGAGAGATAAATGCAAGTATGGTTGAAGATGGTTTGGTCTGTGAAAGGATGAATGAAAGTCGGTGTTGGGGTTAACGTCGGATGCTTATAGTGGGAAAGTGTGTTGGGAAACCGACCGGCTGGGAGACCGAAGAGAAAGTGGATTGCGTCGGTGAAACGAATTTCTGAAGGAGAGAAATGTGAGTTTGGCAGAGGCGAGAAAAAGGTGCATGATAGGAGAGAATGGCGGGTTTTGTATGGGGGCATGGTTGTGGCCCACCTGGGCCAGGGGAAGAACCCTTACATTGACGATTTACCATAGTGAGGGTCGTCGCGGTCCCATGAAGGCTCTTAGGGTGGATTTCTGTCTGTGACGAGCTCTCACTAATTAATGGTACAGAGGGGGAAGGTAAGGCTGGGCCCTTTTCTTTTCGACCTTTGTCATGTTCTCCTACTGCTTTTCTTTTCCCGATGCTTGTCAGGCACCTTACTCCCAGTCTTGGGGAGAGAAAGAGGAAGTGGAAGAAAAGAAGAAAGAAGAGAAGATATATATATATAATATATATATATATTATAATATTATATATATTATATATATATATATATATATTATATAATGTATATATATATATATATATATATACTATATTGGTAATCTTCCCACTCGTATTACTTTCCAATAACGTGGGATACTAATGCTATCCATAATTCCATATATATATTTAGTAGTCATCCCAGCCTCATCATTTTGGGATTATTATATTAATAAATAGTATATATATATATATATATATATATAATATATATATATATATATATATAATATATATATAATATATATATATATATATATATATATATATATATTATCCCAGTGAGTTTTTGTATTCCCTTATTTCCTGTTTTCAATAAACAATTGTGTTGTATTATTTATTCACCAACTGTGATAACCATAAACTAATAAACTATTTTGTGGGTTTTGCATATTTTGTATATATGATCATAATACAAATTATTTATTAATTTAAAGTATTATGATAATTAATCATCCAATCGTTAATTATGATATTAATTCAGTCATTAATCCTCAGTTGAGGTCTATTGTATATTTTTATTGTGATATTCCTTATTTTCATATTTTATATACATTTTATAATAAATTCATAAACTGGGTTTTGTGGTTGTTTGACTGTAGCTTACTTGTGGTCACTGAAATTCAGGCCAAACGAACTAGATAGAATTAGAAAAAGAAAACCAATATATAATCTTAAAATTCTTCTGATTTGTAGCAATATATTCTGTAGCTGAGGAGAGTGTTAATCTGTCATCAACCTAATCTCATAAGTTTCAGGTTAATCTAAACCTTCTGACAGGTAGATTAGATAAGATTAGGTAAAAGCAGGATCTCTCGCATTTACAATATATATATAATATATATAAAAAATATATATATATATATATATATATATATAGTATATATATTATATATTATATATATATATATATATATATATATATATATATATATATATATATGTGTGTGTGTGTTTTGTGTTTGTGTTTGTGTGTATGTATAAAAATTTAAGATCAAATTCTCATTGGTAGTAATAAGATCAGGCAAAGTTTCACGTGATTCATTGTGCATTGTGCGTGTGCGCATTGGTTCCGTTGTTATAGCGTTGATAAATATGATGGACATTTACATTGATAACGAGCTTCGATAGGAAGTCCCTAAATAAAGACAAGTTTGGTTAATAAATGACAACTTTTTGTCAAGAATCTTAAATAGCGGGAAGAATTTTTATCGGAGACATACCTAAGTTAAGTGGAGATAACTGACTGAAGAGAGTGTTCATAACTATGGGCCCTAGTGGCTATGCTTGTAAACTAAC
>JABUQX010065091.1:50000-55810 GCA_015478945.1 Trachelipus rathkii
TACCCCTTAAAGCTACTTTTAGACCCAACATAAATCGATCCACTAAAAATCCCTTTATAAAATCCCTTGCCTTCATTGTAACTCCTTATACATCAGAGAAACACATGACTTTAACCGTAGACTGTACCAACACAAACATGACCTTACCACTGACAACCAAAATTCTGCCCTCACATTACATCGTGCCACACATAACCATACTATTGACATTAACAACATGACCCCTCTCATACATTCAAAAGATTTACACAGAAAAAAATTACTCGAATCCTACTACATCCTTAATACCAATAATTATAATAGACAAAAAAGTGAAATCAATATCCAAATCCACTCTGAATAACATTATGAACTCCACTAATTTCTATAAAAATCCTAAATCTAAAATATAAATTACTTTTTAATTTCTTTTGTTAATATTAAATTTAATTTTAGTCTTACAACAACCAGCACCTGATGAGGTTTCAGAAAAGAAACGAAAATTTGTGCTTAAGTAAATTATTAAATAGTGACTTTCTTTCTAAATTATTAACAAAATTCTCTATAAAGGCTTCTATTATATACCTATAAACTTTTAGCGATCAATTGCTGAAATACGTACAATAATATCATATATATATAAAAAATAATATATATAATATATATATATATATATATATAGATATAATAATATATATATATATATATATACTATATATATATATATATATATAATATATAATATATATAATATATTATTATATATAATATTATATATTATATATATATATATATTATATATATATATATATATATATATATAATATAATATATATATATATATATATATATATTATTCTATATAATATACTATATATTAAACTGCTTACATGACTTATATGAACTAACATCTAGTGTCATCTACCTCAATGAACTGAATTTAGTTCTTAAAATAGAATAGCATCTGCCAGGTCCTCCTTCATTTTTCCTCTAAGGTCTGATTTTATAATGCTAAGAGCAGAAAAGCCGTTCAACGCTAACTTGATTTGGATGTAGATCAGTAACAGCAATTGCAGCTTCTTGTACAATGTTTAGATATTATCGATGGCCTCTTCTAATTTAAGTTTTTAAGTTATATCAATTTTTTAAACTTCTTCGTGCAGAGAGAAATTTTTTAAAAGTTATGGAATATTGTTGTACAAGGATGAGGAAGAACTTTGACCTTTTTCTTGAACTAGTCGAAGCTTTCGACTAAACACTTCAATATCCAGAAGCTTTTCATACTCATCTTCTGAGCTTTCTGAAAATGACTTGAGAAGGTAGTAATGAGGGATAGTTGTAGTTTCATCACTTACAATATGTTCAGATGTATCCTTTTTCTTCTTGAACTTCTTGCAACCTTTTAATACAAATGGTCACGTTGCAAAGGGCAGATTTAGCTTTTTGTTGTTGATCTTCATTTAAACCTTACCCTGTAGATAGGAATTAATATAAACAGCATTTAGTATAGAATACCATTGTCAATGAGAGAAATTTCTCTTTGTACCTTGGAGTTTTTTTATTTCTTCAGCATCTTAAATAGATGGTATAAAGTTGAAGGTTGAATTCAATTAGAAATATAACCCAAATTGAAAACATAAGGTGCAAGGTATAAAAAAAACTTCGAAAGTTTGGCAATTTGCAATTTGTGATGTAGAAGTCGCAAGTGAGTGAACTTTGTATGAAGGCGATTCGAAGTCACTCACAGAGTCACAATTCATAACTTTGTTAGCTCAAAATTTTCTGACTCAAACTCTACTATCTTGAAAGTTACTCCGACTCCGACTCCGATCCGACTTCTTGAAAATTACCGACTGACCTCCGACTACGAACTCCACCTTTTCAAAATTTCCCGACTCGACTCCACTCTCTTCAAAACTCCGACTCCACGACTCCGCAATTCCGACTCCGACTCCACAACCCTGCTAGAACAACACTCCTCCCTTCGCTTTTCCCAACATTGGCGGCCGCTTCCATCACTGCAAATATCCACAACAACTTGCTCCATTCCAAACCATTTTCCTGTACAAGTTTGTCGATAGCATCTGAAAATTTCGTCGCCAGGGTGTAAGTCCTCAAGCAACTTAGCTCTCAAAGTTCCTTCCTTTATTTGGCATTGCGAATGGGTACCCAACAATACACAAGAAGAACTAGCAAGTCCCGCTAGAGTCGGTACTATCATCAAGATGTAAACTAAAAAATTCACAAGTTTTGCGGGAAAATCTTTCTTGATTTAGGAGTTCACTTCTCGGAACTGACTCTCACGAAATACTCGTGCTTGAATTTGCTTGCTTGAGGTGAGTGTGTCTATTTTGTATATAAGCTTGCAATTCAACGTAATCAATCTTCTTGGTCCATATCTGGACCTAAAATGCAACTAACAACATCTTTCAGGCAAGGTTTAACTTAATGATATGTCTTCGGCAAGGTGAGTAATGCCGCTTTTGCACACCGTGTTTTATTTCTAATAAAATGATATAATGTAACGTAATTTTATAAATGCTTTCATTATTTGTCTGTTATATATTGGTAAGAACTGAAAACGCATACTATTGCCCGAGAACATTAATAGTAGAAGCCTTTGCCTGAAAACGAATGTTGTTAGTGCTTTTAGGTCCAGATATGCAGAAGATTGATACTGTGCAACTATCAAATAACACTATAAGCAAGCAAATTAACACAATTTCAGAGTCAGTCGAGAATGAACTTATAAGAAGATTGAAAACTTGTGAATTTTTTAGTTTACATCTTGATGATAGTACCGATCTAGCGGGACTTGCTGGTTCTTCTTGTGGTTTGTGAGGGGTCCATTCGCAATGCAATAAATGGAGAACTTTTGAATGAGCTAAGTGCTTGAGACTTCACCTCGACGAAATTTTCAATGCTATCGACAAACTTGTACAGGAAAATGGTTTGGAATGGAGCAAGTGTGTGGATATTTGCAGTGATGGAGCGGCCGCAATGTTTGGAAAAGCGAAGGGAGGTGTGTCTAGCAGGGTTGTGGAGTCGGAGTCGGAGTCGCGGAGTCGTGGAGTCGGTAGTTTTGAAGAGAGTGGAGTCGGAGTCGGTAATTTTGAAAAGGGTGGAGTCGGAGTCGGAGTCGGAGTCGGTAATTTTCAAGAGGTCGGAGTCGGAGTCGAAGTCGGAGTAACTTTCAAGATAGTAGAGTTTGAGTCAGAAAATTTTGAGCTAACAAAGTTATGAATTGTGACTCTGTGAGTGACTTCAATCGCTTCATACAAGTTCACTCACTTGCGACTTCCACATCACAAAATGCAATTGCAAACTTCGAAGTTTTTTTTACTGCACCTTATGTTTCAATTTGGATTATATTCTAATAAATTCACCTGCAACTTATACATCTATATTTAATGATGCTGAAAGTAAAAAAAAAAACTCCAGGTACGAATGAGACATTTCTCTCATTGACAATGGTATTTTTATACTAATGCTTCGTTTAATATTAATTCTACTCTACAGGGTAGCTTAATGAGACACAACAAAATGCTAATCTGCCTTTGCAACGTGACCATTTGTATTAAAGGTTACAGGAAGGTATCAAGAAGAAAGAATAATATCTGAACAATATTGTAAGTCGATGAACACACAACTATCCCCATTACTCTTCTCAATCCATTTTTTCAGAAAGCTTCAGAGACATGGTAATAAAAGCTTCTGATATGAAGCTTGTTTAGTCGAAAGCTTGACTAGTTCAAGAAAAAGGTCAAGGTTCTTCCTCATCCTGTACAATATTCCATAACTTTAAAAATTTCTCTGCTGCACTGAATTAGAATTTAAAAATTGATATAATTAAAACTTACTTAGCATGAGGCCATCGATAAAGTATCTAACATTGTCAAGAGCTTGTCAATTGCTTTAGTTTACTGATCTACATCCAAATCAAGTTAGCGTTGAACGGCTTTTTTTGCTCTTAGCATTATAAAATCAGACCTAAGAGGAAATAATGAAGGAGGACCTGGCCATGCTTTCTTTTTTAAGAACAATTTCAACTTCATTTCGAGTGAGATGACACTAGATGTAGTTTCATAATCAAGTCTGTTGCATGTTTATATATATATTATTATATATATAGTATATATATATATACTTATATATATATATATATATATATATATATATATATATATATTAATATATATATTTTATATATATATATATATATATATATATATATATATTATATATATAAGTAGTATTATATATATATGATATATATATAGTATATATATATATATATATTATATATTATATTATATATATATATAATATATAATATTATTATATATATATATATATTATATTATTGTACGTATTCAGCAATGATCGCTAAAGTATAGGTATATAATAGAAGCCTTCAAAGATTTTTTGTTAATAATTTGAAAGAAAGTCACTATTTAATAATTTACTTAAGAACAAATTTTCGATTTCTTTTCTGAAACTCATCAGGATCGCTGGTTGTTGAAGACTAAATTAATTTAATATTCACAATCGAAAATTAAAAAGTATTTATATTTTAGATTTAAGAATTTTATGAATTAAGTGGAGTTCAAAATGTTATTCAGAGTGGGATTGATAGATTTCACTTTTTTGTTCTAGTTATAATATTGGTGTTTAAGTGTAGTTTAGTTCTGGATCGAGTCATTGTTTGTTTCTGTGTAAATCTTTTGATGTATGAGAGTGGTCATGTGTGTTAATGTCAATAGTATGGTTATGTGTGGCACGATGTAATGTGAGGGCAGAATTTTGGTTGTCAGTGGTAAGGTCATGTTTGTGTTGGTACAGTCTACGGTTAAAGTCATGTGTTTCTCTGATGTATAAGGAGTTACAATGAAGGCAAGGGATTTTATAAAGGGATTTTTAGTGGATCGATTTATGTTAGGTCTAAAAGTAGCTTTAAGGGGTAGATTTCCTGAAGAGGTGAGTTTAATATTATTGGGTAAAATGTATTTTAATTGTTTAAGAGGAATGTTAGGTATGGGTAAGAAAGAGTTCTTATTAGAGGGGTTATAATTGTGAGGTTGATAAAAGGATTTTTTTTGCTTGTTTAAGGGCGCGTTGTATAATGAAATGAGGGTAAGAAAGTTTGTTAAAAATAGAGAAAAGGTAATTAATTTCAGTTTGTGGAAAAGAGGGAGAGCATATTCTTAGAGCTCTGAGAAATAAGGAAGAAAGTGTTCCTATTTTTGTTTTGGTTGAATGGGATGAAAACCTATGTATGTAACTTGGGTTGTAAGTAGGTTTGCGGTAAACAGAGAATTGGAGGGTAGAAAGGTTATTGGACCAGGTTATAAGACATTCAAGTGTAAATGTGGGAGTTATTTTTAGAATATGCAATTAGTGAATTTAATGTTAGGGTTAATAGTGTTGAGGAATCAAGTATATTATGTGGTTAATATTGGAAGGAATAGATGCAAAAATATCATCTACATATCTGTACCAAGTAACATTAGTCAGGATGGGGTTAGGTAATATGTAAAAAATTTCAAGGAGTTCCATGAAAATATTACTTAGGACAGGAGAAAGGGGAGAACCCATACTAAGTCCAGAATTTTGTTTCACAGAAGTGTTATTAATTTCAAAAGTGTGTTTCTAGGGTAAGTGATTAATTGTTTTAAGTATCAATATTTAGTGGATTTTCCTTCTTAAATTATAACAAAAGTTCTCTATAAAGGTTCTTATTTATTATATATATATATATATATATATATATATATATATATATATATTTATATTATATATATAATATATAGTATATATATATATATATATTA
>JABUQX010065092.1:0-10000 GCA_015478945.1 Trachelipus rathkii
TGCCCAGCCACCAATCCCGCCAAAAAATACCAATTATTTATGTTATATACTTTTTTTTTTTTAATATAGCAGTTTTCCATAACTAAATTACAAGGCTTCCAAAAATGATAAGGTTTCATTTCCTTAGCTTATTGTATTTTTCAAAATTATTATATTAATTATTTTTTTTTTTTATTATTTAATTATTTTTAACAGTTTCCTCGTAAAATTTTGCCAGATTCCAGGCAATGGTAATTCCTTTTCCGCGTAGCTGTTTGTAGTTTTTGAGATATTGTTTGTGGCTCTTCTAAGAGGCTGGCCATATATATCTATATATATATATATATAGTATTATAAGTATTATATATATATTATTATTCATATATATGAGTATCTATTATATATGATATTTATATTATAGATAGTACTTATATTAGTTATATATACTGATGATATTAATATTGTATAACTGGTCAGCGTCTGCATAGCCGTCATTATGTTATTTAAAAATCCACGTTAAATGCTAACAGGTAAACACGACTGAATACGAGTTGCGTGGAAATGCTGTCCTCGGAAAGTGTTAACAAAAATAAAAACATTATATCTCAAAAACTACAATCGCTACAGCAAAAAGGAATACATTTTGGAATTCTGGTAAAATTTCACATAGGAAACATGTAAAAAAAAAAAAAAAAAAATATTGTTAATAATTATTTTTGAGGTCAATGATTAGAAGGCCTATGTTTGAGACTTTTATTGGTTTTCTCGATAAAATCAATAACTTTTCTATTAATAATTTTAGCTTTATACGGCACACTAGGGGGGCTCGGAGCCGTATGGGGAACGATAGGGGGGACCGCTTTCTTCTCGATACCCCGTAGGGAGCGTGTCTCCGAGACCCCGCTCTTTGCTATTCTGGTGTCGCGGGGTTCCTCCGCCCCTCCCTACGTGGGTATGGAAAACGTCCCCCCCTATTTTCCCCATCGGCTCGAGCCCCTTAGTGTGCCAGTAATAACAGCAATGTAAGGGTTCAGCCATTGTCGATAAGTTCAGGGGCCACAACTACCCCTCACAACTCCCCCGCCATTCAACTCCTGTTCGATACACTCTTACTATATCGACTCTCAACTTAACACTTTCTCTCCTTCAAACATTCGTATACTGACTCCACATCCTACCTTTTTCTTCGGTCTCAGCCGGTCGGGTTCCCAACACACTCGCCACTATACATCCCTAACCAACCCGAACTATCATTCATCCTTTTCCATATGACCAAACCATCTCAACATACTTTCAACGATTGTCTATTCGTCAGTAATTTACCTTCTCACAACTACACCCTCCAGCACTCCCGCTCTTCCTTATATAAGTTATCGATTCGCGTATACTCTTCTCAACCTAGCACACCTCGTTTAAGAATAAATGGTGAAACTATAGACTGGTACTTTCTTTCCGCCATCGTTTTCCCCTCTAATGTATCGACCCTAGAAAAGGTCGTTTGAACAGCCTCTTTTTCCCATGGGAGTCAATGACACTTTCATATCCAGAGTTACTACTTTGACTGATTCTTGTATTTCAGTATGTAACGAAAGATGAAAAATTTTTGAATGCTTCACCAGATGTCGCTTGCGATTAAAAACGTATTAAAAAGTTTAAGCCTAATTTTGGGATAGTGTTTTCGCAATTTCTTTTGTTGGATTTCTCTTCAATTTCTACTTTACTTTATCCATGTTCGACTTTAGATACTTCTGTAGTTTTATGATATCTTCTGCAACTGGCAGAACACTAGGTCTGTTCCATTTTGCTTCTTGCAGTGTTTTTAAGGCGTTTCTTGATACATCATCAGTCCAACCTCCAACCTAACTCCATTTGTTTTATAATTGTTTGCTTCTCTTTCTTGGGCATTATTGACTTTTTCATATGCTATGCTTGCTTAATTTTTCCCCAGCTAAGTTGCAAGAAATCAGGATATTTTTTTCTGAGAAAAACAAAAATTTTCGGCTTTCCCAGGAGTTGTTCTTTTCAAAAATATTGACATCAAACATCTTATCTTAGGATTCCTGCTGGATTTTAGTTCCAACAACATGTCTGTGAGAGCTTAACCACTTTTTCACTTTTACTGGACATATAACGATGGTCATTTTCTTTTCATTATTTTTTTTGACTTGCAATTTTAAATTTCAACTAACTTTCTAGTTCAATTTATTGAAAAATTTTCCCTTTAGTTCTTTCGCCTAATCATCACCATTGCTTTTCAGCTTTCCACGGCGCTTATCTTTATCATCATCATTCACATCAATAACCAATTCCAAATTGTTGCCTTCATAAAGAGGTTCATTGATATCGAAATCATCAATTTCCGAAGCAGATTTCATGGTATTTGTTGTAAGATACAGACCTAGAGGGACACATCCATGGTATTATTTCACCCTCATTTGCCTTTAACACACTATTATGTTAAAAATTTATAAACTTTAAATTTTCTTTAATGTTTAAGAAGTTTTAATTTTTAGATTATTTTATATTACATATGGTTTTATTTCAATTTTTTTTTAATAAACCCATGCAATTTCAATGAAGGTTTCATTAAACACTATTGAGAGTAACTCTTTCTTTAATATATATTTGCTATGTTTAGTTGTTATTTTTTAGAATTGTTTCATCGAAAATCCTGGCCAAGTGAAACCAGGATATCTTCTATATTATAATTCAGCTGGTAGGGATGGAGGTACAAGGAAATAAAACTTCTTGTTTCTCTTTTACCACGAGTGAACGCAAAAGGTAATAAAAAGGTTTTGGAGTCGTCATCAATCCCACATGCTGTTTATTATATATATATATTATTGCTGAATGATAATATACTATTAATATATATAATATATATATATATTATATGATGTTATTACTAACAGGGGACTTAGTATATATATATTATATACTATTATATATATATATATATTATATATATATAAATATATATATATATATATTAATATTAATATAAGAATGTTAATAGAGAAGTTTAATAAGAAGGTGATCGAAAAGCGGCTTTAAAGGTAAAAAAAAGAAGCGGTGGTTGAATGTACTAGAAGCAAATGATGAAGTTCAAAAAGAAAGGATGCTGGAATATATATAAGGCAGTGAAAAAGTAAGATCTCAAGGTGTAGTATCCGTAGGAGATAAAACCAAGCAAGGTTGAAATCGAAACAGTTATGGAGAGAGAGGATCGAATGAGGACATACAAGGAAAGTAGGAACGCTCCTTCTGGAGAGGATGCGCGAAACGGTTAAGAATGAGCAATTAAGGGGAATCTTGCTGTTAAGCCAAAATGGAATAAGGGATGGTGCTATTTGTAACTGATGAAATATGCAGGTAGGGAGTGTGGATAAAGAAACACTTCGAAAAAAACTCTAGCACAATTTACAGCTATAGTGATTGACGAGTGTATAGTGAAATGTGTCTGTTTTTGAATGGTGCCAAGAAGGAATAGCGTATTTTGGGATTGAGGTTTATTAGTAATGAGGAGGTAATGGGTAAGGGGTAGACCAGTTGAAGAATGGGTAAATCTGAGGTATAGATGAAATTACTCTAGTGAAAAGATCAAGAGCGGAGGCGAAGATGGTGATTATGCTTGATTGGATTTGGAAGTTTGATGTAGATAAAGCGATTATTATGATGGGTATATATGTTCCAAGTGGATTGGGAGGAGAGCGTAATAGTTGTTATAAGGGGTACAAGGGGGAGAAAAGGGGAACTGTAAAATTATAGGGGAATAAAGTTTATGAGTTTGTAGGGAAGGTATAAATGCCTAGTATTACATTGGATCCGAAAGAGTACAGTCGAGTGACCTGATTTGTGAAAACAAAGGTGCGTTTAGTTTGATGGTTAGACGGATGTGCTGGATCAATCTTTACATTGAAACAATGATTGAGAAAAATGCAGGAGAAGAAGAATGAATAATATTTAGGTCTTTATGGATTTACAACAGGCGTATGTAGATAATAGGGAAGCTTTATGGCAGGTATTAGTGATATATGGTGTTGGTGGTAGCTGGTATGATATGGAATCAAAAGTATTATGACGTAGTGAAGCGTGTGTAAGAATAAAATGGTGTCAATGGTGATTGTTTACGGATTTAATAGCGGAGTGAGACATGGGTTGTGTTATGTCTCCTTGTATTCATGTGTATATTGGATTGGGGTTATGAAAGATTGTCGAGTGGTGGGATAGGCAGAAAATCGTGAACTTATGATGAGAGAATGGAGAGGAGTGGAGGGTGCTCTACCTGATGTAAGGCGGATGAATTTGGTTCTGTGTGGCGAGTCTGAAGAGAGTTTTGAGAGGATTGGTGGAGAGATTGTGGCAGGGTATGCTAAATAGGCAGGGGTCTGAAGTAAACGTAGCATAAGAGTAAAGGTTAAATGGTGTCGAGGTGAGGACAGTCCTCATTTGTGTAAGTTGTATGTTAGATGATGGAGCAGCTGGAGCAAAGTGGTCTGAGTTAAAATATCGTAGGGGTATGGTGTTGATGAGAAGGAACAGGATGATGCGTGAGTTGTAGTGAGGAAAGTTGTGAAATGGCAGAAGGTGGCTGGTGCAAATTAAATCGTTGGTGAATGTAAGAGGGACTAAGTCTTTGAGTGCGCTAGAGAGTCTTACATGAGGGTCTGTTGTTACCACTGTGTTTATTGTATGGTAGTGAGACAATGGTCTGGAATAAAAGTATAGATCTAAAGTTCAATTGTTCAGATGGACAATTCTTAGGGGCGTTGCTAGCTGTGAAAAGAATTAATAAAGTGAGAGGCACCGTATTAGCAGGTGTGTAGGTGTGAAGAAAGGGTACAATGAAGAGAATTAGAATGAAAGTTATGTTGAGATAGTGTGTTTGGGTCATGTGGAAGGATGAATAAACCCGTACGTTGGCTACTACAGCTGAAAGTCGGTTGGTTAAGCTTGGGAACCGACCGGCTGGGAGACCGAAGGTAAGTGGTTTGAGTCGTCGGTCAACGAATGTCTGAAGGAGAGAAATGTGAAGCTTTGGCTAAGAGGCGAGAATAAAGGTGCATGATAGGAGAGAATGGCGGGCTGGGGTGTTGTATGGGGGCATGGTTGCTGGTTTTGTCCAGGGCCAGGGAATGAACCTTACATTGACGAAATACCATAGTGAGGGTCCGTCGTGGTCCCATGATGCTCTAGGGTGGATTTTCTGTCTATGACGAGCTCTCACTAATTAAATGGTACAAGAGAGGGCGGTAAGGCTGGCTTTCTTTTCGACGTTTGTCATGTGTCTCCTGACTGCTTTTCTTTTCCGCTGCTTGTTACAGGCACCTTAACTCTTGATCTAGTGAGAGAAAGGAGGAGGATGAAGAAAGAAAGAAAATATATATATGATGTATATATATAATTCTATACATATATATTATTACCTATATCATATATTATATATATATATATATTTTATCATTATATTAGTATTATTATTATTATCTTCCTTCTTCCTTCCCAAGACGGGTAAGGCTGCGTGACATTGCATCAGAACAGAAAACGTACAGTAGTAAATATTGGAACAGCAGTCGAAAGAAGGCAGCCTTACCCACCTCTCTCACTAACTATTACGTGCGGGAGAACTAGTCCGCCAATCAGAGAATCCTACTTAGAGCTTCACGGGACGGACGGACCTTCACTATGGGCATATCCTAATGCTTGGGTATCCCTGACCCTCGGTGGCTATCAACCATACCCCTCGACATAAAACACACTTTCAGCTCGCTATTTCAGGAGTGATGAACCTTTAATGCTCTATCAATACTCAACACCTCCTCCTTCAGACATTCGTTCATGACTCATCCACTTTTCTTCGGTTCCCAGCACACTCACCCCCAGCACCTTCACTAAAATACATCCGCTTAAACCAACCGACTGTCATTCCTCCTTTCCATATGACCAAACGCATCTTGCAGACGTACTTTCATTATTATCTCATCTACCCCTTTCTTCACACCACCGAAAACTCTCTAATCTCTTTCTTATTTATTTATCAATTCTTTTCACACACATAGCACGCCCTAAGATTGTCCATCTGAAACAGATTTTTCCTTAATTCTATCCCTCTTATTCCTTACCGGCGAACCCGCCCCTCCCATAGTCCTCGCTACCTATACTAATCACCGGTAGCAACATACCCTCATTGCAAGATCCCTGTCGCACTCAAGACTTAGTCCTTTACATCCACCAACGATTTGAACTGCACCAGTCCCCTTAATCTGCCATTAGCACAACTGTTCCTACTACATGCTATCATCTATTCACCATTCCCTTTCATCCAACATGATATCTTGAAATCTAAATATTTAATCTCAGACACTTTTCCAGCTGCCCACAATTACACATAACTTCACACGGAGAACTTTCCTCACTTACAACCACCATAACCTTACTTCTTAATCTGCGTTTGACTTTCAAACCCCTCCTTTACACACCTTCCAAATCTCACTCTACCAATTATCCTCTCTCTAACAATTCAAGATTCCCGCCACATCAAAATTAATGTCATTCCGCATAAAATGAGGAAAGGCACCATCACACTTCTCTTTTCCTTTCTCCTCATTTCTAATACTTCCCCGTGCCGCTCCCCATCTCTTCTCGGCTCCGCCTGCCCCCCCCCTCCAGCTCGCGCTCTTGTCCCCGCGATACTCTCTTGAGATGGTTCTCAGTCCCCCCCACCACTTGCTCTAATTCTTTTGTATCCCCATCCATATACAAATTTGAATAACCAAGGCCCTATACAGATGCAGGTGTCATTGTCTTTAACTTATAGATACATATAACTATAACGTCCGTCAATTGTTACATTACAAATCCACTATGCCGTCAGTAACATATCTTTTTTGATTCCCAATCAAGAGCCTACTCACTAAAAACCTGTCATACGGTTTCCCTATAATCCTTTATTACCGCCTGTCGGATAAATATATATAGATCCCTATAACCTAAATACAATTTTTATTCTTCTCTCATCTCACTCATTTTGTTTCAATGTAGAATTTTGATTTACACATCCTCTAACCACTTCTAAACCAACTTTGTTCTTCACAATCAGCCTTTCAGTCACACGACGCACATTTTCGACCAAAATACCAACATATGTCTTTCCTTGCCAAACAACTCCATAAACCAATTCCCATAAATTGTCTACAGTTAATCTATATCCTCTGACCTTTTATATAAGGGATACTAGTTATTGTCTACTCTGCATCCTCGGAACTAATTACTGGTAGCTCTACTTCACGCGTTTTGTTACTAACTTAGCTCCCTTTTGTAGCGAGAACATTTAAATCACCATCTCTCCTCCGTTCTTCTGGATCAATTCACCCAGCAATATTTCATTGATAATAATAGTATATAATTATATATATATAATATATATATTAATACGTTATATATATATAGTATTAATATAAATATATGATATATATATAGGTATATTATAGATATTAATATATATATAGGTGATATTATTAGTATTAATATATATACTGAATCTGAGTCTGATTCTCGAAAGGGAGTTTTTTAATTTTTTTTTGTTCATAATATTATTTTTAGTATATGATAATAACATTATATTAAAATGCTTAAGAAAGATTCACGATAAATTAGAAAATTATTGTTGAGATTTCAGTTATGCTTTTTTTTGTTTTTTCTTTTTTTTTCTGCTTTTTTTTAAATCATATCTGCAGTATAATACTAATCATCCGTTTACCAACTTAAATATCCATTAGTAGTTTCATAATCAAGCAAATTCTTTATCATATTATATTAAAAAAAAAAAAAAAAAAAAAAAAAAAAAAAAAAAAAAAAAAACTAACAAGTCAATAAAGTATAATAGGTTCCTATATATTTTAATGATGTTGTGTGACCACTTAAATTCCTTGTTAATGTCTATTAAACTAGACAAAAAAAAAAAAAAAACGGAGTCGTAAAACATAAAAGGGCCTATATATATATATATATATTATATAATATATTATATATATATATATATATATATCTATATATATATTATATATATATATAGTATATTATATCATATAATAGTATATATATTATATAGTATAACTATATATATATATTTTATATATATATTACTATATATATATATATACTATATATATTATATATATATATATATATAATATACTATGATATAAACTATATATATACCTATATACTATATAACTTACTTCAATTAACCAGTTCATTATGAGGAGATTGTGTGTAGTACCTTCATTTTTGCATAATATGTACACTACTCACAATTCAAAACACACAAAATTTAGCCCACTACCAAGTACACCGGAACTACGGTGGCCAACAGATATCCCACTATACAACCACGCTCCAGTGGTCCTGACGTATGTTGTGTGTGTGTGTATGAATCAGTCATAACATGTGTGCATCTTCTGTGTGTGTGTGTGTCAGTGATAATAAGGCTTAGTTCAATCGGTAAAGGTTACGAGAAGTGAACATTAATTCAAGCGTCTTCCGATTTGGCACTTTTTGCTAACGATATCTAAAATTTTGTTCGTTTTCGTCAACATAGAGCGAGCAAAATCGTAAAAAAGGCTTAACCAAACGTAAAAAAATGTCACTAATCTCTGTGTAATATAAGATAAATTCTGTATAAATCAAAGAAATTCCCTTACGTTTGATAACATTTTTTTTACGATTTTGTGCTAGGTTGACGAAAACGAACAAAAATTTTAGCATTTCGTTAGCAAAAGTGCAAAATCGAAGACGCCTTAAGGTTAAATTATGAGACAGAAATTCTTAATAAACATTATCTTCGAAGATACCCGCCAATTAAGAAATATTATATATATAATATATATATATATACTCTTCTCTCTCGTTCTCCTCTCTCTCTCGTCCTCTCTCTCTCTCTCGAGTCAAAACTCCACCTGAATCCTGGGGGATACCAAATTTAAGTCAATCCTTTCACAACTTGAGCAACACCTAGGCAAGCATTTAACAGGTCTTCCAATTAATCTGTGATCATCATGACGCGTACAGAACCATACTTCGTCAGCCCATCTGAATACGAAGAAGAAGAAGAGGAAGATGATAAAGAAAAAGATGACGATGAAGAAGAAGAGGAAGATGATAAAGAAAAAGATGATGATGAAGAAGGTGATGAAGAAGAGCAAGAAAAGTAATCGCAGCATAGCCTGAAGTCAACAAGTAATGAGAAGTTTTTCTGTTCACATTTTTCACTTTAATCAACCTCTGTATATTTGTATGTGTAGTCATACATGTACTGCGCCGCAACAAAAAAAAAATTTCGCACCGCACCGCACCGCACCTCCCATTTGTATTTTTACTAACCATACCAGCACCGCCAATGGACAGATATTTAACCGTACCTGCGCGCTAGCCAACCTAATCAGTGTAACGAAAAATCTGTCGTGTGTATTTATGTGTAGAGATAGTTCTTGTAACCCACATTTCTGTGCTTCTTTATAGTTTTTGGGGAAACAAAAGATTGTCGGATTTTGGGATTTCGTGAATATAAGACAAATTCTCAAATTTACAAAATCATTAAAAACATACAACTTAACATACAATGTAACGTTGAAGCACCGAGAAGTCACACACACACACACACACACACACACACACACACACACACACACACACAAAGGAGAAATATTATATATAATATTATATTATATATATAATTTATTTATATATATATATATATATATATAGATATATAACTATATATAATATTATATATCTTATATATATATATATAGTAATATATATTAATAATAGTGTATATATTAACTCCTCAAACTGTAACTGTATTTTTATGTTTATGTTTAATTTCAGGTGGGGAAAAGGCTAGTGTGCAGACCAAATTCAGCAACTGCGTTTTGTAATAGATCAACTTAAAATAAGGTTGAATTTTAAAATGCCGACAGTGCCCCACCCCCGCGATCGATTACAACTGCATTGAAGTGTG